>CAUYQG010176032.1:0-25576 GCA_963574415.1 Tarsius wallacei | reverse complement strand
TCTGTCGCCCAGACTGGAGTGCAGCGGCCGCTCCCGGCCACTGCAGCCTCGACCTGCTGGGCTCCGGCGATCCTTCCGCCTCAGCCTTCCAAGTAGCTGGAACTATAGGCGCGCGCTACCACGCCCGGCTAATTTTTTGATTTATTGTAGAGATGAGGTCTCGCCTGCCCAGGCGGGTCTCGAACCCGCGGGCTCAGGCAATCCACTCACCTCAGCCTCCCAAAGGTGCGGGATTACAGGCTGAGCCACCAAGCCCGGCTTTTTTCCCACTTTTTAATAGGACTATTTGTTTTTTTTCCTTTCAGCATGTTTGAGTTCCTTGTAGATCCTGGATGTCAGGACTTTATCAGATATACAGTTGGCAAATATTTTTTCCCATTCTGTGGGCTGCCTCCCTGTTCTCTTGATGGTTTCTTTGGCTTTGCAAAGATTTTCAATTTGATGAGGTCCCATTTGTGTATGTCATCTTTTATGGCATGGACACCTGGGGTTTTGATATGGAATTGGTTACCTTCTCTGATTTCTGTAAGGGTATCTCCTGTGTTTTCTAAGGTTCTTATAGTTTGAGGTTTTACATTTACGTCTTTGATCCATTTAGAGTTGATTTTTGTGTATAGGTAGGGTTCCTGTTTCAATCTTCTGTATGTGGTCAGCCAGTTTTCGCAGCACCATTTACTGAATAGGTTCTCTTCTCCCCAGTGGTTGTTATTGGAGGCTTTGTTGAAGATGAGTTGGTTGAGAAATTGAGGTTTTCCTTCTGGAAATTCTTTCCTGTTCCTGAAACCTCACTTTCATTGTTGATTCACTGCCCAAAGTGTCATTAGCATTATTGAGAAACTTTGACTTTGGATACATGGCCAATCAAGACTGTACATGAATAATAGTCTTTTTTTTTTTGTTGAGTGTGGTAGCTCATACCTGTAATTCCTGTACTTTGGAAGGCAGAGGTAAGAGGATCGCCTGAGCCCAGGGGTTCGAGACCAGTTGGACAACTTGGTAAGACTTTGTCTCTACAGTACATTTAAAAAATTAGCTAGGGATGATGGTACTTGCCTGTGGTTTCAGTTACTCGGAAGGCTGAAGCGGAAGGGTCACCTGAGTCTAGTAGGTTGAGACTGTGGTGGCTGTGAGCATGCCACTGCATTCCAACCTGGGTTATACAGTGAGACTCCAACTAAAAAAAAAATAACTACAGGGAGATGCAACATTATGTTTCAACAGATGGTATGTAACAGCTGGTGATAACCTACCGAGTCCTTCCATTTATTCTATATAGCCCAGCAATGTCTGCTGTAGTCCTGTACATACAGTGGGTTTAAAATATGTGTTGACTGAATAATTAAAATACTGGATATCATAACTTTGGCACAATTTGTTTTTGGACCATTATGATATTTATTTAAATTAGGTACTATATGAATAGAAGTCTGGAGATGCTGAAGAAGAGTGAATTTTGATACAAAAAAAACTATTGTTTCTTTCCATTCTGTAATATTCCCCATTTTGAAGACTCCTTTTAACTGTGTTTGTTATTCTTTTTTACTTCTAATTTTATCATTTATAAGTTATGAACTATTTCAACTACACAGAAAAGCACAGAAATTTGAGAAACATCCATGCAGTCACCATCTAGATTTAACCAGTGTTAAACTTTGGCCATGTTTGCTTAAACATTTTTTTTTTTGTTGTAGAGACAAGGTCTCGCCAAGTTGCCCGGGCTGGTCTTGAACTGGTGGGCTCAGGCAATCCACTCGCCTCGGCCTCCCAAAGTACTGGGATTACAGGCTGAGCCACCGAGCCCGGCCCACTTAAACATTTTTTAAGAAGCAAAATATTTCAATACACTTCTAATCCCCTTTGTAGCCCTCTTTGATCTCACTTATCTCCCTTCTTCTCTCCTTTTTCCCTTCCCTCCTTATATATAACCATTACCAGAAATTGGCGTGTAATCTTCCAGTCCCTGTGTATCTCCCTCTTTCACCTTTGTTTAGTTTTTCCCATCTAGCATGCATTATTGAGACTTTTGTCATTATCCTAATATTTTGGAGTTGTTAAAAGAATTTCTACTTTGTTTCTGTAATTCGGCTGTTTAGGTCAAATACTGATATTTAATAGGGAAACTAAGGTTCAAGACTCCTAGATTTGCTATAAAAAGAGGTCCATGTCATGTAGCTTTTACATTTCCATTATTAAGTAAGAGATAACTGAGAACTAGTAGAGCTCAGTGGCTACAAAAACGCTTGCTTTAGGCCTATATTTCTTTCCCATGTTTGAATCTAGGTTCCACCATATCTTGGTTGTGTGACCTTAAGGAGTTGCTTTATTTCTATAAGACTGAATTTGCTTATCTGTTAAGTAAGGATAATCACTGTTATTTCACAGGATTGTTTTGAGAATTAAGTGAGATCATGCATGTAAAGGCCTCTGCTCAAGACCTGACACATAGAAAGCTCTGATTCAATTTTGTCTTTTTATTTTATATTTGATTAAATTTTTTAATGACAAAATCTATTTAGGTGACTCTTCCGAATCAATACATTTCAAGTAATTACTTGCAGGCCTCCTAAAACTGTTTTGACACTGAAGTAAATAAGCACTAACTCAAGCAAGAGAAAACATCCCCAAAATATCCTAAAAATTCTATTTGAAAGTTGTTTTTAGAAAAGTTAAACTAACGGTTCTATCCATTCTTCTTTTAGGCAGAATATTTAGTAGCCAGGCTCAAGGTGGCATTGTATTTGTATGCCAAATGGTAGACCTTTTGACTGTATGCTGGAGGATAACTTGAATGACACCTTCCCCCAACCTACCCCTATCCCCATATCTCTGGCAACTGTATTTTAGAATAGTTAGCTAGAGGTGACTGCTTGTAAGGGACTATCCTGACTATTTTCTGGTTATTCCAAAGGAAATAAAATATTATCTGCATGTATTATCTATTGCTACATATTACCCCAAGTTTAGCAGGTTAAAACAAACATTTGTTACTTAAATTTTCCAAAGGTCAAGAATCTGGGTATGGAGGGTTCCAGTGTGTCTGGCCCAAGGTCTTTTAGCAGGTTGCAGTTGTCAACTGGGGCTGTAGTTATCACAATACTTGAGTAAGACTGTAAAATCTACTCACTAGCATGGTTGCTGGCCTTAATTTCTCACTAACTGTTGGCCAGATGCTTCAGTTTCTTACCACATAGACCTTTCCATAGGGCTGGCCATAGTATGGCAACTTGCTTCCAATAGAATACAAGATCTGCTAGAGAGAGAGTGGGTACCCAAGATGAGAGTCATATTCTTTTATAACCTAATCTCAGAAGTGACATACCATTACTTCAGCCATGTGCTGATCACATAGACCAACCCTGATTCCTGGTGAGAGGGGATTACACAGGATGTAAATATCGGGATTCAAGGATCATTGGGGACCATCTTGGAGACTGGCCACCAAACTCAGTGATAGGTATCATTGTTGATAGTTATCTAGCTAGCTACCTATAAGTCTCTGAAGCCAAACTTGAGTTGTCTAGCATTTAGGTTAATATAGCTAGACGAGGTAAGTTTGAGTGAAAAATTTCTTGGGTAGAATTTTCATTTTAGATATGTGCTTGCTGTTAGGCCTGGTATCCACAAATGAGTTATTTGAAGATTTCATGAAATAGAAAGGAGATATTTAGCAAGAGTACATAAAGAAAATGGCTTATTTTTGAATTTTCTTCTTTATTGGCCTCAAGTTTAATTTATTACAGAGAATAATGTTGTTTACTTTGCAAGGCAGCCAGATTAGAAATTGAATTTTTTATGATAGTATATAGATACAAATCAGTCAGTCCTATATTATACTAATTTTCACCACCTTCAGATTATGGTGATAGTGATACAAATTAAGAGAATCACATGACTAAATTAGTGGCGGTACTTTTTTGGGGTCTTTTTCTTTGGACTTTAAATTGGTCACTTGCATTACTTTATTAATTTCTAATGTAAACAGACAGAACAAATTGTGTGTATATGCACGTGTGTGAAATCTATAATGAAATCATAGTTTAGGGAAGGAATTATACGTTTAAAGTCTTCAATTTTATGAAAACAATGATTCCACATTTCTTCAAGTGGCTGCCATGGAATGGAAATTGAAATCCCTGGGTGGGAAGTGTGCTAGAAATCATAGTATTCCTTTTCAAAGTATTTTGCACCCCCTTATATGTATATTCAGTACTTCATTTCTAACCCCTACACACTGAATCATGCTGTGATTCATAATACTGTGTTATGTCTTAAATTCAAATATTGTTTTTAAAGGGAAATTGCTACTAATGTTGGCTAAGCTGCACATAATAGTTTAGTAAATGGTTGTAGGTTTGATTCTCCTCATGTCAATCTAAATGTGAACTAATATTATTCAAAATCCTTTCAAGACATTTAATAATTGTTTCAGTTAACTAAATGTTTTACCAAATAATATCCATTTATGAAGTGTAGTTGAGTTTAGTGCATTTATTATTTAAAGAAATAGGTAATTGGTGCATATCTACCTGACTAAATGTTCATGGATATCTTTTGAATGCCCATGTATTTGAAGAAAGAAGGACTTCAGTATCTTAATAGAACAAGTAAATAATTATAGATCATTGAAAATTTTTTGAAGTGATATATGATTTAGTTGACTCTTTTAAAAATTAATTTGTTAAGAGAGCATCTTCATAGAGAAAATTTACATAAATAAAATGCACCAATTTTGATGATTTTATGCACATATAACCTATAGAACATTTCCATCACCCTAGAAAGTTTCCCTGTATTCTTTTTCAGTCAATCCCCACTTCTCTTCCTAGGCAACCACTGATCTACTTTCTGTCACTATAAATTAGACTCTTCTAATGTTTCATATAGATGCAGTCTTATGCACTCTTTTTTTCTAGCATCTTTTACTTAGCATAATGTTTTTGAGATTCATCCATGTTGTTGTGTGTATCTGATGTTCGTTTCTTTTTTATTCCTGAATAGTGTTGCATTGGAGGAATGTACTCACCACTTATGCATTTATCTTTTGATGGATATCTGAGATTTGATTCCAGTTTTTGGCTATTTTGAGTAAAACTGCTGTGAACATTTATGTACAAGTTTTTTTTGTGTGGACATGTGTTTTCCTTTCTTTTGGGTAAATACCTAGGCGTAGAATTGGTAGGTTGTATAAATGTGTATTTAACTTTGTAGGACATTACCAAACTGTTTTCCAAAGTGGTTGTACTATTTTACATTGCCATCAGCAATGCATGAGAGTTCCAGTTGTTTCACTTCCATGCTTACGCTTGGAATTGTCAGTCATCTTTTTAGCCATTCTATTGGGTATGTAGTATGTCTCCTTGTGACTGTATATATATTCTTGATGACCGTGACGCTGAGCATCTTTTCATGTGTTTATTGGCCATTCGTGTATCTTTGTTTGTGAAGTATATGTCTCATCTTTTGCCCATTTTAAAAATGGATTTTTTTGGCTTGTTAATAATCAGTTGTAAGAGCTCATATATTCTGAATACAAGTTTTTGGTCAGGTATGTATTTAGAATATTTAGTCCCGGCTGGTGGCATGCTTTTTCATACTCTTAATAATGTTTCAAATAGCAGAAGGTTTAGTTTTGATAAAGTCCAATTTATTAACTTATTCTTTTGTGTTTTATGCTTTGTGTGTCCTATCTAATGAATCTTTGCCTGTCCCAAGGTCATGAAAATTTCCTTCTAGAAGTTTTATTGTTTTGGCTTTTACAGTTTTGGTCTATGGCTCACTTTGAGTTAATATTTGTATATGGCATGTTGTTGGGGTCAAGATTCTTTGTGTGTGTGTGTGTGTGTTTTGGCACTTGGATGTTCAGTTGTTCTCATACCATTATTGAAAATACTGTCCTTTCTCCATTCACTTGCTATTGCATTCTTTTTGAGGATCAATTACCCATATATATATAGATCTATTTCTGAAGTTTGTATTCCCTTTCATCGATCTCTTTTATGCCATTATCACTACATTGTTATGATTATTGTAACTTCAAGTAAGTCCTCAATTTTTTGTTTTTCCAAGATGTTTGACTATTCTGGGTTCTAGCATTTCTATACAAATTTTAGAATTTCAACTAAGAAGCCTACTGGAATTTTGATTGGGATAGCACAGAATTTATAGGCGAATTTGGGGAGAATTGATATCTTAACAATATTAAGTCATCCAATTTGTAAACATGATATGGCTTTCGTTTTATGTAGATATTCCTTAATTTCTCTCAGTGAAGTTTTGCACTTTTCATTTTATAGGTCCTGCATATATTATGTTCATGTCTTTATTCCTAAATATTGCATTTTAAAAATCATATTATTTTTAAAATATTTCAATTTCCCGATATTCTAGAAAGTGGTTTATTGTATTAAGGAAATATATTTTAAATACTAGGAAGCTAATTTATTAGAAAAAGCCCTCTTTATTAAAAGTTTATGCTTTTTATGAAATCTGAATATTTGATGATATCAACCATATTTTACCAATTTTTATTTTGTGATTAATGTAAAAGATGTAGGTAATCTTTAGGAGAGTAAATTACCCTAATTCTATGATATATGTTTTTTAGTAGATACATTATTCTTCGGATTTATGTATATTGAATGCAAAACCCTGTTACAAATTATAATAGAGTTGTTTTTTACTTCTGTGAATTTTGTAAGCATTAAACCTGACATGGTGACTAGAATTATTATATTTAGGTAAGTTGTTGCTTTTAGCATATGTAATATAAGTTCTTGATTGTATTTGTCTTCTTTTCTACTACATTACTATAGAAAATGTTGACCCGATTCCCCTCAAAATGCATAATTACAAAACAACATTATATAAGTTCTAACAAGTCACTTCTAGGAACATACCAATATCTTCAATCATAGTAAAGTATGTGCACATATTTGAATGTACTGTTAATGAAAAATCCAGTGATTATATTTCAAAATCTAATAATAACAAAAATTTCTGAAAATAATTAGTATAGTGTCTGGTAGTGTTTACTGTTAGGTTCTCCTTCCTTTGCTTCATTCCTTTTTTTTTTTTTGAGTCAGAGTCTCACTCTGTCCCAGGCTGGAGCAGAATGGCACAGTCACTATTCACTATAGCCTTGGTCTTCTGGGCTCAGGCTGTCCTTCCGCCTTAGCTTCCTGAGTTGCTGGGACTACAGGTGTATGCTACCACACCCAGTTAATTTAAAAAATTTTTTGTACAGATGAGGTCTCACTATGTTGCCTAAGCTGGTCTCAAACTCCTGGGCTCAAGTAATCCTCGTAACTGAGCCTCTCAAAGTGCTGGGTGGGATTACAGGTTGAGCTACTGTGCTTGGCATTACTCATCTTTAACTTAACATAGTGTAACTTAAATGAATCTTTACTCCTAAGTGAATGTGTCTATATAAAGAAGAGCATGGTTTCACATAATAGCTTTCATAACTTTATATTATTTGCTCTTTGAGATCTATTTCTAAAATTTAAGCGACTGTAAAGATTTGAGGGTAGCCCTTTCCGTATTTAAACTCTTGTATTATACTAATTGGTCTCAATGGCCTATTGACTAGAGCCTTTCATGAAGCACATCATTGTCTGGACTCATTTTGAATTTAGCATGTACTCTGCCAATTGTTTACAAATGTTCCGGTTTAATTTTAATTGATTATTATATTACTGTAGCTCTCTATCAACTTACTGTGAACACATTATTACTGCATTTTTTGCTTTAGTAAGAAATTATCTGAGCAAAAACTGCATTTAAGTAACAGTTTGAGTGGTCCAATGTGTTGAGCTAAGGTATTACTGCATCTTAATAAGATTTAGAAATGGCATATTTAATGATTTATATTTAAATTCCGTAAAGATTACAGATAAACACACATATATTTAAAAAAATTTTTTATTTTAGAGCCAAGGTCTTGCTCTGTCACCCAGGCTGGAGTGTAGTGGTACAATCATAGCTCACTACAGCCTCTAACTCCTGGGCTCAAGTGACCCTCCCACCTCAGCCTCCAGAGTAGCTGGGACAATAGGCACATGCTACTATGTTCGACTAATTTTCTATTTTTATTTTTAGAGATGTGGTCTCACTATTTTGCCCAGGGTAATCTTGAACTCCTGGCCTATAGCAGTCCTCCCACTTAATCCTCCCAAAATGAGCCACTGTGCCTGGCCAAGATTATAGGAATATTAATATGTGGATAAAATTGATTACATTTAGTTACCTGTTTTAAAATTGAAATATTTTTATTGACTTCCCAGATAGTACATTCTCACTGTAAAAAATCTAGCAATACAAAACTGTGAAAGCCCTTGTGAAGCTCTGTCCCTTATAGATAACCATTGTTAATATTTGGTGGATTTTCTTGTAGACTCTTTAATGCATTTATAAACATTATTTTAAAAACATATATTGGATCATACTATCTGCATATTATTCTGTACTCACTTTTTTCTTCTTTCTTAAACTTACCAGTATATATTAAACATCTCACCATATCAACCTATTAAACTTCTGATTCATTTTTTTAATGGTTACATAGTACTGCATTGTAAACGGTTCTATCTTAGTTTATTAGATGCATCATTGATGGATATTTAGACTTTTCTTGACATTTTGAGATTTTAAACAGTGTTACAAAGGGTATACTTTGTATTAATTTTCTATTGATGTCATAAAAATTATCATAAACTTAATGCCTTAAAACAACATTAATTCATCATTTTCTTACAGGTCAGAAGTCTAACATAGGTCACAGTGGGCTAAAATCACAATGCATACAAATTGCCATCTGTTCTAGAGACCAAGAAGACAGTCCATTTCCTTGCCATTGTCAACTTCTAGAGGCTGCCTACTTTCCTTGGCTTGTTGCTGCCTTCTCCCATCTTCAAGGTGGAGAATCAGTAGGTCTCCACTGGAACTGCTGAGTCCAAGAATGTGTACCTGAGCTTTAGGGATTAGGAAGCTACCATTGTACTTTCCTTTCTCATCCATGAAACTAATAATCAAATACTGGAACACTTTTGTAGAAACACTCAACGTGCCCGTCACTGTACTTTCCTGCAGAAACAGCTGGCCAAAGCATTGTCTTATGTTTGCATTTCAAATCTCATGTAAGTACATCTAAGTGGTACAACCTAACTTACATCTTAAACCTTAGCTGCAATGAATCTGGAATTGTAGTTTTAGGTTTTCTGTTTCTTCACTACAAGAAGGAAGTTGGAATCTTGAAGGAAGTTGGAATATACACTGAGTCTCTCTATTCCAGCATATCTAGCTCAGTAAATACCTAGCACCTTGTGCTATGTGCTGGAAATTGGCTAATAATGTGTGTTTGATGCATGGAGGTTGACTAAAAGTTAAGAAAGAATCCTTTTAAGTGAGTCAAGGCTGTGTTAGGGTTCTTAGTTGTAGACAACATAATCTACTCTAGTAGATTTAAATGAGAAGGAATTTATTAAGGTGTGAAGAGACTGGTCACATTTTAGGAGAGCCAGAAAGTCAAACTTGGGGGTAGTTGTATCAGGTACAATGCCCAAATCACACCGGGAAACAGCTCCAGTGAAGGCATCATTGGTGCTATCACTGGACTGGACTCACAGTTAGAGTTCAACTGAATGCTAAACATTCTATCACAGCCACTTCCAAAAGAACGAACTCCCAATCATACAGTCATTCCCATGGCACATCCGCCTCTTCACTTTGCTCACTAGTAAACCAAAGTCATGTGTATGTGTGTTTGATTGGCTAAGACTGCTCTGTTAGTAAGATAAAAATGGGAGAATGAGTTCTGGCTTTTACTCTGGAGAGAACAAATTCAAAATGTGGGAAATGAGTGGGAAAGTCGTTCAGAAGATGTGAGACATCCACAAGCATGATGTCCATTATAGGAAGTAATAGTTGAAGACAAGCTGTGCTTCATATACTAAATGATCTGATTTTACATTATCTCTAAATTCCTCTTTGTTAACTCTGAATTTTTAAATAGAAGCTGGTTTAAATAATCCAGCCTGTCTCCCGTGGGTAATGCAAGCCTGTTTGCTCTTACTTTTAGAGGCAAACTCTATCAAGGCCCACAAAGTGCACCCATATCCCACATTAAATGCAATTTAAGTATAGCCACATGTTTTAAATGGAAGTTTAGTATTTATCATGCTTTGTAGACATTTGTTTGAACTTTTGTTAATTTTATCCTACAGTTTGTGTTTTGTATTTTGGCATAATATTTTTTTTAGATCTCAAATATTTTCCTAAGTCTTTGGAAGTACCTCTGCTCTAAGCAGTGTGTCTATAGTGCCTAGTGCACCAAACAACCTTAACAACCCTCTGTGTGCTGTGAAAGAATCGGTTATCCAAATTTGGACCAAAGGGTTAAGTTAGTACCTCCTGAACTCAAATCACTCTATGAAAAAGATAACTGCACACACTTGTTTATTGTAGCATTATTCACAATAGCAAAAACATGGAACCAACTGTGATGCCCATTGAAAGAGGACTGGATAAAAAAAAAGTGGTACATATACATGATGAAATATTATGCAGCCAAGAATAAGGACAAAATTATAAACTTCACAGCAACTTGGATGGACTTAGAGGCTATAATACTGAGTGGTGTGTCACAGAAACAAAGAACCAAGTATCACATATTCTCACTCATAAGCAGACCTTGAACAACTAGTGTAAGACTATAAGAAGGGGATCGGCAGTAAAGGGAAACTGCCAGGGGAGAGTGGGAGTGGGATTGGCAGTAGTTGGAAACTGCCAGGGGAAGGGGGCATACCTCATCAACAAGGGTACCTGCATAATGAACATTTGTATAACTAACCCTGAATTGTACCCCACATATTTAAAATAAAAATTTTTTAAAAAAATAAATTATTTCACAAAAACTGAAAAACATTTTATCCTCATGGATTGGGAGAATCAGTATTGTCAAACTATCCATAGTGCCCAAAGCAATCTATAGATTCAACACAATCTCTATCAAATTACCAATGTTATCCTTCACAAAATTAGAAAAAACAATCCTGAAGTTCACATGGAACCAAAAAAGAGTCCCAAAAGTCAAAGCAAACTCAAGCAAAAAGAAGAAAATGTTATTTCTTTCTCTTATCCAAATGATCTTTCAGTTATTGGCGTCACAAAATTATATCTGCATGCACTGTGTCCATATCAACTAAAATGAGCTTTTGTGATACATTATTCTCTTAAATCATGCACAAAACAAAAATGGTACTAGGTTTTCTAATTGCCTGTGTATTTACCTTTACCAGAGATCTTACATTTCATAAAGCTTTTGGGTTCCTTCCTAGTCTTTGCTTTTCAAGTGGAACGACTCCCCTCATTGCAGGACAGGACTGGTGGTACTCAGCTTTTGGTAATCTGGGAATGTCTGGATTTCTCCCTCATTTTTGAAGGACAGTTTGGCTAAATATAGGATTCTTGGTTAACAGGTTTTTGTTCTTCCAACACTTTGGATATTTGAATCCACTGCCTCTGCCTTCCAAAGTTTTTGGTGACACATCTGATGATCTTATGGAGAAATTATGATGAGGGCTACCTTCTTGGCAGCCCAATAATATATCTTATTGTGTCTTACACAACAGAACATGTCCCTGGCTAGCCTGAGGTTTTTGGTCGCTATTACCCAGGAAGCCGCTTTGACTTGTGGAGTCAGACCATGTTGAGACTGTTGTCTCCTTCTTGATTTCCTGCTCTTGTTTTTCCTACTCCTGTTGTTTTCTCGTTTTCCTCGTTCTTTTTTCTTTTTGTCATTTGTTCTTGTCTCTACTCCCTTTCCATTTCCCTTTCATTTTCGTTTCTTTCCCATTCTTTTTGTTTCTCTCCTTTTTCTTTGTTTATTCTTTTATTTTTACTTTCTCCCTTTTTTATTTTTCCCATTTTGTTTTCATTCCCTTTGTGATTTTTCCTTGTGTTTGCCTTTTGTTCCCCTTGTTTTGTCTTTAAATTTAGTTAGCATTGTTAATGTAGTTAGTAGTCAGTGTTATTTCTTAGCATATTTATGCAGTTAGTGTGGTTTTTAGCGAGTTAGCATAGTCAGTAATGTTAGTGTGATTTCTTAGTAGTGTTAGCAGACAGTATTATTACTGTTGTTTGTTAGTATTTTGACCTAGTTAATATAGTTGCTGTGGTTACTTAGTGAGTGTAGTTAGTGTGTAGTTAGTGTAGCTAGACCATGCAGCAGGGCGTGATCTCCACCACAGCCAGTGGGAAGACCCGTGTATATTATCGAGGACCATCAACCGGGGCATCTATTGACTAGGACCAAGGTGGCAGCAAAACTTGTGTCCAAGAAACAACCGGCTTCCTCCAGCCGCTGGCAGCTCTCCTACAGAGAGGTTAAAGTCTGAAGGCCCTTAGGCATCCAAACATCATCCAACTGTTCCACATCACTGAAAATGAACCCAACGTGAACATCATCATGGAATATGCCAGTGGAGGTAACCTTGACCAACACATCCTCTGGAAGGGCTGCATGGGGGAGGAGGAAGCCCGACAGCTCTTCCACCATATGTGCTCTGCCCTCCACTACTACCACCGACAAAACATTGCTTGCCGAGACCTGAAGGCAGGAAACATCCTCCTGGATGAACACAGGAGAGTCAAAGTCGCCAATTTTGGCCTAGGCACCTCCTTTAAGGAAGGTTAACAGCTGACCTCCATGTGTGGGTCTCCATGTTATGCTGCCCCAGAAATGTTCCTGGGGCACAAACACCATGGCCCAGCCATGGATGTGTGGAGCCTTGGCATGATCTTATACACCATGGTGGCTGGGAACCCACCTTTTGATGAAGATGATTTTCAGGACCTCAGAAAAAGAATCATTTCTGGAAAACACAAAATTCCTTTTTATGTTTCTTTCAAGTTAGAGGTTGTCACAAATAGTTCCTGACCCTCAACCCCAGGAACAGGCCCACACTAGAGGTCATGCTGCAGGATCCCTGGGTCAGTGCCGGCCAGGAGACACTAAGGGCACACGAAACGCCACTACTCCCTGATCACCTGGACCCCCAAGTTATAGAAATAATGGGAAGTGTGGGGTTCTAGGAAGAAGATATTGAAGACTCCCTATCACGGAAGCTGCATAACCAAACCATGGCAACGTATTTGATGCTGCAGCACAACAAAGCCCAGGGCGAGCACATCACCACCAGACAGCGGGGCCTGAATATGAGACGTTCCGCCAGGCTTCTTCCATTCCCTCAAGTTGACGTCAACTTCGCCTGCAAAAAGAGGACTCGAAGCAAGTCTGCTGTGCCATCCCTTGGAAAGCCTGAAGCGGACCGGAAGTCACAGACCACCATGATAAACATCACGGCAGGCAACAGCGACCCATTCCAGCACAGCCTCTCAACGTGGCTCTGGGCAGCCAGAGGGTGGGACTTCAGCCTCCCCCAGTGAAGAGAACCAGGGCTGGCAGGGGACCATCAGGAGACCTGTGAACATTTTAAGAAGATGTTGCTGCCTGCTGGCACAGAAGACCTGCCAACGGAGAAATCAGGTGGCTTCAGTCAATCTCTGAGATAGCTGAGGCCAAGCCAAAAACCAGGACGGAGAGCACAAAGACCTGCACTCCTGGGACCTGGATGACATGGTGCGGTGGCTCGGCCAGTGGGGATTCAAGTAGCTGCGGGAGGAGCCAGGCAAGAAACCCACGTTGCTGTGTGGGCAGCACACCTGGCCCAGAGGCCTTGCCCAGCGGAGGAGGGAGGTTGCAACTGCCTCAGGGGCTCTGCAGGGATTTCAGTGGAGAGGGCGTCTGGCACCCACCCCTCCACCCCTTGGCCTTCAGAGGCAGCCTATCCACAGTTGGGAGGCAGGGAGCAGTCCTGCTCAGAGACCAGGCTCAGGTGTGGGCCTCCCGCCAGCCAGAGGTTGAAGGGGAGTTTCCCGGAGCAGCGGCTGCTCTGGAGAGGACCTTCAGGGAATGAGGGCATAGACTTCCACTGAACAGGACTCTTCTGGCTGCAGAACTGGAGGATGGCAGTGCTTCTTGCTGAGAGAGAGAAGATGGGGATGAGAGATCTGAGGAGAAACCCAAGTCCCCCTGGGGGGGAATAGTGAAGTCTAGTGTGTCATTAGAAAGCTTCATAGTGTCCACAGCTACTATGTGGAAACCATGTTTCCAAACATTATCTTAAAGTGATATGACATTGGAGAAAGAAAGAGAGACAGAGAGAGAGAAAGAGAGAGAGAGAGAGAGAGAGAGAGAGAGAGAGAGAGAGAAAGAAAGAAAGAAAGAAAGAAAGAAAGAAAGAAAGAAACAGCCTGCAGAAAGCTGCTGCTTCTTGCAGTCAGCTATTAATATTGCTGAGCTATAACTTTTATTCTATGGCTGTTGTTAGGGAAGGGCTTTTCCTGGGAATGGGTGGTCTTAGGGCTGAGTCTCTGTTACTCCTCTCTCAGATGGGAGAATTTCGGGTGGGACTGTCATGGCACCCCGATTTTGTAAGACCACAATGTTAATGATATTATAATAAGCAAATAATTAAGGTGAAAGCAGGTCATGGCTTTTTTAGATCAACCTTGGCTATTGATGTGCATGGTCCAGGGGGCCTCTAAGCTAGTTCCTGCCTTGGTGGTCATCTCTCCCACAAGCATCATGGGTAAAGGACTACAGTGCTGCAGCTAAGTCTGACAAGAGTCTAACAGGTAGTTGTGAAGTTTCCTATAGCCAAGCCTCTTGCTTATATGTGGTTTTGCAAAAGCTTCTGTGGGCATCAGTGCACTTGGAACTTTTCTACAGTCCTGAAGTTTTCCTAGCTTAACCTGCTTACTCCATTAAAAGACTCTGGGTAAATTGCCAGCAAATTATATCACTGAAAGCAAATAAACCCTAAAGTAGGATAAAACTATTATTTAAGTAATATATAAGTAATTTTATAAAATATAACTAAACAATTTTAAGTCTATGATATAGTTAGATAAATTCTTATGGAAAACAAATAAATATTTCTTAGGCTTTCTTAGATATGCTTTGAGAAAAAACCCACAGAAATATAATACTAAGGTAGTAAGTTGAAATAAACATAGTGATACAAGAACAGGCATATAGGCCAATGGAACAGGATAGAGATTCTGGAAGCAAGACCTCAGTTTCTCAACCAACTCATCTTTGACAAAGCCTCCACCACCAACCACTGGGGAGAGGAGAACCTATTCAGTAAGTGGTGCTGGGAAAACTGGCTGACCACATGCAGAAGATTGAAACAGGACCCTTACCAATCACCATGCACAAAAGTCAACTCTAAATGATCAAAGACCTAAATGTAAAACCTCAAAGTATAAGAATCTTAGAAAACACAGGAGACACCCCTACAAAAATTGGAATAGGCATCTAATTCCTGATCAAAACCTCAAAAGCCCATGCCATAAGAGATAAGGTAGACAAGTGGGACCTCATCAAACCGAAAAGCTTATGCAAAGCAAAAGAAACCATGAAGATAACTGGGAGGCAGCCCACAGAATGGGAAAAAATATTTGCCAACTATATATCTCACAAAGGCCTAACATCCAGGAGCCACAAGGAACTCAAACATGCTGAAAGAAAAAAAAAACAGCCCTATTAAGAAGTGGGCAAAAGATATGAATACACACTTCTCAAAAAAAAAAGACATACGAGCAGCCAACAGATACGTGAAAAAATGCTGAACCTCACTAATCATCAAAGAAATGCAAATTAAAACCACACTGAGATACCACCTAACTCCAGTCAGGATGACCATCATCAATAACTCAACAACAGATGTTGGAGAGGATGTGGGTAAAAAGGAATGTTTCTTCGCTGTTGTATGTTTATTGCAGCATTATTCACAATAGCAAAATCATGGAACCAACCATGCTGCCCGTTGAAAGTGGACTGGATAAAAAAAATGTGGTACATATACACAATGGGATATTACACAGCCTTAAAGAAGGACAAAATTACAGAATTCACAGCTACTTGGATGGATTTAGAATCTATTATTCTCAGTGATCTATCACAGAAACAAATAACTGAGTACCACATGTTTTCACTCTTAAGTGGACCCTGAACATTTATAATAATACTGTAAGAAAGGGATTGACAGTAGAGGGACGCTGCCAGGGGAGGGGGCAGGGAACACATAACACCAATAAGCGTACCTGATCTCAAACAAGGCAAAGTGAGGACCAAAGGGAGACCCAAACTTTACCTACACAATGACCATTTATGTACCTAATCCTGAATTGTATCCCACATCTTTCAAAAAAAAAAAAAAAAGAGAGAGAGAAAACCATGCTGTGAACTATCTCCTTTATCAAATAGTGAATTCTACACTCTAGTTTATAACACAACTTTGTATAGTTTATAACACACATTGCCATGTCACATCAGTAGGAAATCTGTTTTATAAAACTTCCTGAAATGAAATGCCTGGACACATTTAAAAGCACAGATGTTGCTACAGATTTGTAGTATAATTTGAAGTCAGGTAATATAATGTCTCCAATTTTGTTCTTTTTACTTTGCCTATTTTGGTCCTTTTTTGGTTCCTTATGAATTTTAAGACTTTTTTCCCTAATTTTGTGAAGAGTGGTTGGTAGTTTGATAGGGATTGTACTGAATCTGTAGAATACTTTGGGTTAATATGACTTTATTAATGTTGATCTTTCCAATCCACAAGCATGGGATGTTTCTCCATTTGTTTGCCTTCTCTTTTTATTTTTATTTTTATTTTTTGAGTTGGAGTCTCACTCAGTCACCCAGACTGGAGTGCAGTGACTGCTCCTGGCCATCGCAGCCTCTATCTGCTGGGCTCTGGTGATCCTTCCGCCTCAGCCTTCCAAGTAACTGGAACTACAGACGTGCGCGACCACGCTTGGCTAATTTTTTTGATTTATTATAGAGATGAGGTCTCACCAAGTTGCCCAGGCAGGTCTTGAACCCGCGGGCTCAGGCAATTCACTCACCTCGGCCTCCCAAAGCGTGGTATTAAGGGCTGAGCCACCGAGCCCAGCCTGTTTGCCTTCTCTATCATTTCTTTCATCAGCATTTTTTTGTTCTCCTTATAGAGACCTGTCACCAGGAAGGTTAAATATATTCCTAGATATTTTAGCTTTTTGACTGCTATTGTGAATGGAATTGAGTTATTGTCTTGATTCTTAGCTTGGTTGCAATTGGTGTGTAGCAGTGCTACTGATGTGTGTGTATTGATTTTGTATCCTGAAACTTTACCATATTCATTTATCAAGTCCAGGTGACTTTTGGAGGGGTCTTTAGGATTCTCTAGGTATAAGATCATATCACTGGCATACAGACATAGTTTGATTTCTTCTTTTCCAATCTGGATACGCCTTATTTATTTCTCTTGCCTGATTGCTCTGTATTGTCATTTCCAGGTCTATGAAACATGATGTTGGTAATTTGAAGGGTATTGCATTGAATCTATAGATTGCTTTGGGTAGGATGGACATCTTGACAATATTGATTCTTCCAATCCATGAGTATGGATGTTTTTCCATTTGTTTATGTCATCCTTGATTTCCTTAAGCAGCATTTTGTAGTTCTTTTATGAAGACCTTTCACTTCTCTGGTTAGGTGGATGTCAAAGTTTTTCTTTTTGTGGCTATTGTGAATGGAACTCTGTGTTATATTTGGTTTTCTGCCTGCTTGTTGCTGATATATAGAAATGCAACTGTGTTTTGCACATTTATTTTGTTACTCGAGACTTTACCAAAGTTTTTTGTCAGTGCAAGGAGGCTTTTGACATACTCTCTAGGGTTTTCTAGGTATAGAATCATATCATCTACAAAGAGAGATAGCTTAACTTCCTCTTTTCCTATTTGGATAACCCTGATTTCTCTCTTCTGCCTGATTGTTCTGGTTAGGACTTCCAGCACATTGTTGAATAGGAGGGGTGAGAGTGGACATCATTGTCTTGTTCCAGTTCTCAGGGGGAATGTTTTCAGCTTCTGCCCACTGAGCAAAATATTGACTGTGGGTTTATCATAGATGACTCTTATTGTTTTGTGGAATATTTTTTCTATGCCTAGGTGCTCACAGGTTTTTATCAAGAAGGATGCTGGCTTTTGTCAAATGCTTTTTCCCCATCTAGTGAGATAATCATGTGGTTCTTGGTTTTACATCTGTTACTGTGGTATATTATGTTTATGGTCTTATGAATGTTGAACCAGCCCTGCATCCCAGGAATGAAGCCTACCTGGTCATGGTGGATGATATTTGAGATGTGTTGTTGAGTTCAGTTTGCTAGAACCTTGTTGAGAATTTTTGTGTCTATGTTCATCAAGGAGATTGACCTGTAATTCTCTTTCTTTGTGGGGCCTTTGCCAGGTTTGAGAATCAGTATGATTTAGCTTCATAAAATGAGTTAGGGAGCGGTTCACCATTTTTGATAGCCTGGAAAACTTTCACTAAGATTGTTATCAGCACTTTCTTGTATGTCTTATAGAAATTAGCTAAGAAGCCATCTGATCCAGGGATTTTTTTGGGTGGGGAAATTTCTTATGATTGAGTTGATTTTCTACATTGTTATTGGTCTGTTTCAAGCTTCAATTTCAGTTTCAGTTTCTTGCTGGGAGTTTGTGTGATGGAAGAAAATCCTCTATTTCCTTTAGATTTTCTAGTTTATATGCATACAGATGTTCACTGTAACCTCTGATAATCTTTTGAAATTTTTTCAGGGTCAGTTGTGATATTGACGTTTTCCTTTTTCATTTCTAATCGTATTTATTTGTATTTTCCCTCTGGCTTTTTTGTTTTTGTTTTTGCTTTGTCAATCTGGTCAAGGGTTCATCAATCTTGTTTATCCTTTCAAAGAACCAGTTTGTTGCCTTGTTGATCCTTCGTATGATATTTTTGTTTTCTATATCCTGCAATTGTGACTTTATCTTAGTGATCTGGATTTTTCTTCTGATCACTAAGATGCCTTTCCAGCTCCCTTAGGTGTGACATTAGGCTCTTTACTTGTGATTTTTCTTTTTTTGATGTGCATGTGCAATGCTATGAATTTTTCTCTCAACACTACTTTCTTGTCATTCCAGAAATTCTGATAAGATGTGTCTTTGTTTTCATTTGTTTCTAGGAATCTTTTTTTCTATCTTGATTTCTGTGTTGACCCAGAAGTCATTCAGCAGCATGCTGTTTAGTGTACATGGCTTTGCATATTTTGGAGGGATCTTGTTGGGAGCAATATCTATTTTTATTCCACTGTGATCTGAGAAGATGCATGGCATTATTCATACTTGATTTTGTCTGAGAATGTGATCAATCCTGGACTGTATTCCATGTGCTGAGGAGTAGATCATATACTCCTAGTTGTTGGGTGGAGTGTTCTATAGATGCTTATTCAATCCATTTGATCAGTGAGTTAAGGCTCTGGATCTTTTGCCTCAATGATCTGCCTAGGGCTATTAGTGGGGTATTGAGGTCTCCAACTATGAGTGTATGGGTGTCTATGTCCTTTCTTAGTTTACTTAGTAGCTGTTTTATCAAACCTGGTGCTCCTGTGTTGGGTGCATGTATGTTTAAGATGAATATTTCTTGCTGGTGAATTGAAACTTTTATCACTATTTAGTTAGTGTCTTTTTGTCTTTTTTAACTTTTGATGGTTTGAAATCTGCTTTGTCTGATATCAGAATAGCCACTCTTACTCTTTTCTGCATTTTATTTGCCAGAAAGATCATTTTCCAGCCTTTAACTTTGAACCTGTAGTTACCCTTTGCAGTGAGGTGAATTTCCTGGAACTCATTCGCAACCACTGACATGAATTTACATCATTCCAAATTCTGTTCCTGGTTGCCACAGATGTGAATTTACATCTTTGCAAATTCTGTTTCTGAATGCTGCAGTGTTGTCATATGTATGTGTTATTATATTTTGCTTGAAAATGAATAGTCAGGCAAGGAGAGAGAAAGTTAATTGAGCTGACTCTCTGATATCTACTGTGCAATGTTGCTGATTTACATAGTTGGTAAAAATCTCAGATTGGTCATTATTTTGTTGCAATCAGTGTTGCATACTTATATTTTTATAATTTTTGGATTTCAAACTTCAACATTAGAAATAATTTACCATCATTATGGAAAATAAAGAAATATATGCTGATGAGATTTCTCAGGTCGAAGGTGAATCTAGTTAACTTATTAGTGATAGTGAGTCAGATTGTGATGTAATGATGCAATGTAAATGCAGAAATATAACACAGGCCAGGCTCGGTGGCTCAGTCATCCCTGTACTTTGGGAGGCCGAAGCTAGTGGATTGCCTGAGCCCACAGGTTCGAGACCAGCCTGGGCAATTTGATGAGATCTCGTCTTTACAATAAATCAAAAAATAGCTGGGCATGGTGGTGCATGCCTGTAGTTCCAGCTACTTGGAAGGCTGAGTTGGAAGGATCACCTGACCCCAGCAGGTTGAGGCTGCGGTGGCTGTGAGTGTGCCACTGCACTCCAACCTGGGTGACAGGGTGAGACTCCAACTAAAAAAAAAAAAAAAAGAAATATAGCATGGATAATCTATGACAGTGAATCTAGTACTGGTGAGAAGAAATCAGACACTGAGTGAACAAAATATAATCCAAAGAGAAACTTAGAAGTGTTTATTGATAATCCAGGTGTCAAGGTATTTCCAAATGATCCTCAAAGTATAAGTTAAGTTGTTAGACTATTTATTGGAGATGATTTTATAGAAATGATCTCAACTGAAACTTGTATTATAATCAGATTCACCACAGATTCAAATGTCCACAGAAATAAAAAAAAAAAAAGTGGAGCAATACTACAGTGTCTGAGATGAAAAAAATTTCTAGCATTAAGTATTTTGATGGGACTAGTGAAGAAGACCACGGTACATAATTATTGGTCAACATACCCATCAAGCACATCTTTCTTTACAAAAATAATGACACAGGCTGGGCTCACTGACTCAGCCTGTCATCCCAGAACTTCGGGAAGCCAAGGCGAGGTGGATTGCCTGAACCTGCGGGTTTGAGACTAGCCTGGGCAACTTGGCGAGACCTATCTCTACGATTAAAAATAAAAATAAAAATAAAAAAATAATGACACAAAATAGTTTCCTACAAATGTTGCATTTACATTTTTCCAATAATGCAGAAATGCAATGAAATCCAAACAGATTACGCAAAATTGAACCTGCAATAAATTATGTTTTAAATAAGTTCAACATTGTAGAAGTCTGATGATATCAATTTTAGAAAAGATGTGGAGAAATTGGTGTTTTCATATAAGTTTGGTGGCATATATGCTTTTTCTTATAAGTACTACAGAGTCAGTTATCAGTATCTAGGGGAAAAAGAGCTTTTATATAGATTGGCCCTCAAAAATCCCTAAAATTTTGCCCAAGAGAACAAGACTTGGTTTTAGATATCTATTGCTGCATTACTTATAATGAGAAAACATTAAAACAAACTTTATATTTATATTGCTATAATTTTATTTGATGGCATATTTATCAGTTAACAGGAAGGAAATATATCTACATATAAAACACGGAGAAATCTCAAAACATTACTGTTCAGTGAAAAAGTTAAAAAGTGTTATGTTACATAGAATATTACACAATTTATGTAAATTTAAATAACTTACTCATACATAAATACACTGATGCAGCTCCAGGTATCATATCATATCTGCATTCAGGGAAGGAAGATTAACAAGAAGTATCACCACAATCCCCTACTGATAACTTCTTACATCTTATTAACCTTAAGCAGGCCACAGAGCCATCCTTAATTAGAAATGAACCTGAAAAATAACCTGTCATATGAGGAAGAGGATTGTTGTCATTGATTGAGTCTAGTCACAATTTATTCATGTTCCAAACGAAAGGAGAACTCTGCGGGCAAAAAGATTTGAACAATCAACAGTATCTGGCAGTTAGTAAACCACACTGTTGAATGCAATTCTATTTTTCCACATTTGATGATGAATATATTTCTTGAATCCCCTCCTGATTTCAAGCTCTTTGTGGAAAGATACCGTGCTAAGTGTTTTCGCCATGGCCCCGGCACATCCAGTGTCGGGTGCATGAAAGTCCCTCCAAAAACACTTGTGATTAAATGACTCTGAAGAGAAGGAATTCACAATCTTGCAAATGTGGAATTTATCTTAGTATTTGGTAGTTTTCTGGGACACAATTGTCACACTTTTAAAAAGTGACAGAATTAATTTGTAGAGTATATTCCATCATTTGTGCTAAAAGTTAAATAATTTTTACTATTTCCCTGCATAATTGCTTGAATCACACTGTTTGAAATGGAAAACTCTGCCTCCTACAAGCTATTAGATCATGGCATACTGTCCATTCATTCCAGTGGACTTTATGAAAACACGATCGGATCAAGCCCCAGCTTATCCATTCTTAAATGAGAACTTGTCGTATAATCTGAAAGGCATCTTGAAGGGCTCAGTAGATTGCTGCATTTAGAAATGTAACAGAGACTGTATAGATAGCTTTTCCTGAGGTAGTTTCCTGAAAACAGAATCTGAGGTAGAGTTTTGTTTGCAGGAGGTTGTTGAGGAGTAAACTGAGTGCAATACCCATAAAGATCTCGCAGAACAAGAAATTGAACAGGGTGTGTGGTGAGGAGCTGTTCCCTTAGCAAGAGGAGTTCCTTGGGGTGGATTCAGCAGAGACCTATGAGCAGCTTTCCTTTCTGGGACTTCAGTCTTGAGGAAATAAGGGCAGAGAACCTCACCATTCTCTGCGGACATAACTGCATTGGCTGCTGTTACTAAATATGCCAGCACAAACAGGTGATGACTCCTGAGACTTTTTCTCTGCTTTCATAAATGTTTTGGCATAAAGGAAGTGAATATTTACCATTCTTTCAAGCATGATTGGGTCATGTTATTCCAAATTTAAGAATTATATATAAGCACAAAGTTCTGCAAACTTTAATGATTAACTGTCCATTTTGCAATATCTGTCAAATGAAATGTCTTTATTGATTAGACAATAAAATGACTCAAATTAGGTAAATTAAACCACGAAGGCATATAGCCATATATCACTAGCAAAGTTGAAAATAACTGAGTAACAGCAATTATGACAATGACAAGCCTTGTGTAAATGCTGACAGCTGTGTGGGTTGAGGGGCCCCAAGTCTAACCCCAGGGCTAGTAGTTCACTAAGAGAAATTGCAAAACGCAGCATGTAGCCACACTCATGGCCGTGATTTATTGCAGCAAAAGGACTCAAAGCAGAATAGGCACAGAGAAGGAACACGTGGGGCAAAATCCCAAGATAACCAGGCTCAAGTTTTCAAAAGTTCTTTCCCATTGGACTTACACAGAATACCCTGAATTCTTCCAGGATCAAATTGTGATGATGTAAGAAAAATGTTATGGGGAAGCTCATCACTGCAAGGTTTCAGGGACACTGAAAAGATTCCGTGTTCAAGGTTTTCATTGGGCCTGGTCACATAGGCACCTTCTGCTTTGACACCTGCCAAAGCTCCACACTCCCAGAAAAGAAGCAGATGTTCCACACAAGCCACACATTTGTACAAACACTCTAGGCACAGTAAACCACATTTAACAATTAGGGAATGATGGGAGCACTCAGAACCCAAGTTCCCAGATGCCCCCAAGGACTAGCCTTGTAAGCAGGCCTTTCCAAGGGTAGCAGCACACTCCTTGCGCTCTGTCAGCTACGTGGTGTTGAGGGGTCTGATCCATGGCTCTGGAACCTCTTCTAAAACACACAAGACACTTATATTTCCAGTATTGAGTCAGATTAGTGCTGTAACTTCTCTTTTGCCAAGTGAGAAGCCTCAAAAGAGAGATTTCCCGAAAATTAGAGGAAACATGACTTTGCTCTTTTTCTTGTGTATGGCTAAAAAGGGTCAAGGTTAGAGAAAGAGTGACAGCAGATGTAAGTATTGTGTGGGTCATGGGAGCAAATGAGCCATGAGGGAGAGAACACAGTGTGTGGGCTAGAAGCCCGGTTGGTAGAGACCACTGGACTCTGATCCTTGGGCTGTCTGGGCCTCAGTTTCCACATCTGTGAAGTGGGACTACAAGAAGTATTTGCCGCATAAAGTCCTTTTGGCAAATGAGCCGATCTTTCTGACATATTTAACGATATCTGGGGCACACCAAGCATAACACTCTTCAGTGTTTGTAAAATAAACCAAATGATATGGAATAAGAAACAGACACCTCTTTAAAACAGCAAAATATGAGCTCGTTCAACTTTTTAGCCCAGACTACAAAATTATGTTAGAAAGGCCAGCAATTTAGAAAATATGAAGAAGAAATTATCTAATCAAACTTCAGATAAGATTCCAGGTTTTTTGTATTGTCTCCTTCCCCCTCAAAGCACTCAAATCTTTCTAAAAGGAAAAGAAAAACAGTCATTTTCAGATTGCTTTCTTTCACAATCAATATATATTTTCTCTGGAAAAAAAAATTTTTGTTTGGTAAAGTAGCAAATGAATTATATAACTTCTGTGACCCCTAATTCATTAATTATTTGTACTCCATGAAAGACTCATGGCAACTTAAACGGGTTTAATAAAATATAGGACACTAAAATGAGTGGTTGATTAAAAAAAAAAATAGAACAAGGGGAAATTTGGAAGCAATAGATAAACCAGGGAGTAAATTTAGTCTAAAAAATGAATACAGAAGTCTTGCAACTGTAGCCACAAAACATGCTCCACATTTCCAGCCACCAGCACAAAATGATCAGTTATGCAGATCAGCATCATAAAAGTGCTCCAGAATCTATAATGTTGGGGAGGGGAGCAAGTCTATAGAAAAGCACACTGAGTGGCTTTTCATGGAGAGGAGTTGGTATATCTTCAAAAATGGGGAGAAATACGAAACCCACAGATTTTGTATTAGTTTTCTTTTCTTTTTGTTTTAGAGAGCAGGACTTACTTTTTTGAAGTTCATAATTTTGTCCCTCTTTATGTCTGCATGATATTCCATCTGGTACATGTATGAAAATTATACTTGGATAGACTGAGTCTGTAATACTGAGTGATCGATCACAGAAACAAAGAACTAAGTATCCCATGTTCTCACTCATAAGTGGAACTTGAACAATTATCATAGTACTAGAAGAAAAGGTCTGTTTTTTTTCCTTTTATTTATTTCTGTTTGAGTGAACAAACAAACCTTCTGTTTTTTTTGTTTTACAATGGTGACTGCAGACAACAGAAGAAATTATGTCTCCTAAGGCAAATGTGAGTAGTCATGGTCCCATCAAAAAGTACTCTCAACTTATCTTTCATAAAACAAAAATCCAAACATAGTATATTCTTTTTCAGGTACTTCTCTAAGTATCTAATGCATTTTTTTAAATTTTAAAATTGTGGGGTACAGTTAAGGGTTAGTTATACAAATATGCATTGTGCAGGTACTCTTGTTGATAAGGTGTGCCCCCCATCCCCAGACAGATATTGACTACCATTAATCCCACCTCCCTTCTCCTCCCTGCCCCCCCCCATAGTTTCCCACCACTGTCAATCCTTTTCTTATAGTATTATGATAGTTGTTCAAGGTCCACTTATGAGTGAGAACATGTGA
>CAUYQG010176031.1:0-10904 GCA_963574415.1 Tarsius wallacei | reverse complement strand
AGCCCGCGGGTTCGAGACCCGCCTGGGCAAGTGAGACCTCATCTCTACAATAAATCAAAAAATTAACCGGGATCCGGCGATCCTTCCGCCTCAGCCTTCCGAGTAGCTGGAACTACAGGCGCGCGCTACCACACCTGGTTAATTTTTTGATTTATTGTAGAGATGAGGTCTCACTTGCCCAGGCGGGTCTCGAACCCGCGGGCTCAGGCAATCCACTCACCTCAGCCTCCCAAAGGCACGGGATTACAGGCTGAGCCACCGAGCCCGGCTTAATAAAATTCTTAATGTGAAAAAAGGGGCCCTCAAAAAGGAGGATTATTTAAACTGGAAAAAACAAAGGCATCATTGGCCTGGGATAAAGGAGGTTTTAGAGCCAGCCAGATCCCTCAGCGTTTGGGACCAGAGGGCTTGGGATGCTTCTTGAAGCTTCACAGCTGTGAGTGGGGAGAAGATGAGGGTGAGCGCCAACCAAGGCTCATCTGGGCCCAGCCACCTTGTGTTCTGCTGCTAGAGACCCCTCCTTCAGCTCCTCCCCACCACAGCAGTTTCAGCAAGGCCAAGGCTGCGAGGAAGGTCAGTGTCAAGGTTATCCACCCAGAGATAGGGAGAAATGAGGCCTCTGCCCTGTTAGGTTATTTTGTTTTTTCTGCCTTCCCTTTGGAGGTCTTTATGATTCTGTGCCTCCTTCACCCTTTGTTCTGCCTGGGGAGGGGAGAGACTGAGGCTTTCAAAGTAGAGTGGTAGGGAAGAGTCACAGAGCACATCAGTCCGTCCTTCCTACCTTCTAAAACACTTACTTACTTGTGCACCTATATTGTGCCATAGCTCCTGCCAGGTGCTGGGGGTAGGAGGATGACTAAGACGGATTTTAGCTCTCTGTGGAGTTAGAGTTGGCATTCCTAGGCTAGGGGAGGTCTTATACCACCTCTGTGTTGGAGATGAGGGAGCTAGAGATAGGTGATGACTTTTTCAGAATCACACAGCTACCTGCTGGCAGACGGAGGCAAAGAACAGAGACCCCTGATTCAGATCCAGCTGGGGATAAGAAGGCAAAGCAAGGCTGGGCGCAGTGGCTCACGCCTGTAATCCCAGCACTTTGGGAGGCTAAGGCAGGAGGATTGCTTGAGATTTAAGACCAGCCTTGGCAACATAGTGAGGCCTCGTCTCCACAAAAAAACATAAAAATGAACCAGACATGGTGGCGCATGCCTGTAGTCCCAGCTACTCAGGAGGATAGGGTGGGAGGATCACATGAACCCAGGAGGTCGAGGCTGTGGTGAGCCAGGATTGCGCCACTGCACTCCAGCCTGGGAGACAGACAGAGTGAGACCCTGTTTCAAAAGAAAAAGAAAAAGCAAGAAAAGCAAAGCAAACAAAATCAACAGCCGACTCCCCGCTTTTTCCCTTGCGAGCTTTTTTGGGGTAGCCGAAAGAGCACGGGCCTGGAGTCAGAAGACCTCATTTCTGCTGATAGGTCTTAGAAGCACTTCCTCTCTCTGGGCCTCTGTTTTCTCCTGTGAGCATGAAGGAGGCAGCCTCCAAAGGACCTTTAGCTTTCTTGAGTACACCCTGCGTTTTTCTGCCTTGGTGCCTTTGCTGGGGTCAGCTCTGCTGCCTGGAATGCCCCTTCCCCCTCCCACTTCCTTCCTCTGACATTCTCCTAATCATTTATGACCTAATGCGAATGCTGCCTCAGAGGCCCTCAAGCCCTCAGGGACCTGGTAAATGGTGTCACGGAGGTCTCAGCTACACAGACAGAGCCTCTTCCATTTTGCAGCATTCTCACCCTGGGACTTCCAAGAGAAGGCATGAGTTTTGTCAGTCACTGTTGGAAGAGCTGAAAGAAATTTTCCCTCCCACCCCATACGTCCACATGCCCCTTTTCAACTTCCAGAGGCTGATTTAGTCCTTCCACAGCGTCTCCAAGACACGGTACCTTCCTGTTAAGTATCAAATCAGGGCTCTTCTGGCAAGGGGAGCTGCCTCCAGGAAGGATGAGAAGGCAGAGCCTGACCCAGAAGGATGGCCGTCCCACCTCACTTGTCCCGTCCTCATTCACAGATACCTGGATGGAAATCCTCCCTCGCAACAAACACACGGCTACTGCGCCCACAATCACACCCAGACCCACTCCTACCTACCTGCCCACAGCAGACCAGCTAGTTTGCAAAAATGTGTCCCACTGTTCCCGTGGCCTCCCCTGGGTGGGCATCCCCCACACATGCACATTCATGGCACATACAGAGCATACACAGACATCCACACGGGCACGTAATGGGCAGCACAGACACGGACACATGTGCGTGTGCACAGGTACATGCATGAGAGCAACACGAGTGCGTGCAGGGGTCTGCAGCTCCACAAACACACACTCACACTTATATGAACACATGAGCACACAGGCACACGTACACACACGTGGACATCTACACTCACACACTGTTCCACACTATGGGCTCCTCTCCATCCTCAGCTCTCAGTTGAGCCCGGCTCTGACTCATGGAGCTGAGGATGCTCTTCAGAGGGTGCTCAGTGGCTGGCTCTTGGCTGCCTCTGGGCTTATATCAAACTTGGTTCTTTTCTGTGAATTTTCCTTACCGATGGCCCTATGGGAATTAGAGAAAGCCTCAGAGGTGTGGGCTCACTCTGGGGCAGCCCCCTGTTTGGGTGACTGGCAGAAATGGGGCAGGGGTGGGATAAGGATTGTCACTTCTGTGAACACGTGTCTTCCAGGAGCTGTGGTTTGGTGGGAGTGGTAAAGTGAGGCTGGTCTTTTGCACTCCCTCACCCCATTCATTCTTCTCTTTGTGGCAGAGGCCCCAGGCCCAGAGTGAGGTGGGGAGGCTTGGATGAAGGCCCAGTCCCAGGGTGAATGTGACAGCTCTGGAGCTGACAGCAGAGTCTTAGGCAGTCTAACCCCCTCTGACTGTCTGTTGCCCAGGCTGCTGGAGTACAGTGATGTGATCATAGCAAACTGCTGCCTCAGACTCCCAGGCTCAAGCAATCCACCAGCATACCTAGCTAACTTTTTACAATTATTTTTAAAGAGATCAGGATCTCACTATGTTGCCTAGGCTGATCCCAAACTCCTGGCCTCAAGCAATCCTTCCACTTCATCCTCCTGAGTAGCTGGGAGTACAGATGTGAATCACCACGCCTGGCTGTCTTTTGGTTATCAACACCTCATGGTGGCTCAGGGCAGAAACTTGGGGGCCACCACAGATTCTGCCCTCTCCTACTCCATCCAGTCAGTCCTTATCCCTCCCATCCAGTCCCTCCCCTCAGGCCTCACTACTACTGCCTTGGCATTTCTCACCACCCTCCTCCCAGGAATTCTAATGATGCAGTGGGGGACATCCCACCTTCAGGTTTATACCAGAATGATCTTCCTTAAACTCATAGCTCATTTGTGACTCAGAACCATCAGAATGGAGCTCCAAATGCCTAGCCAGCCAGCTGTGCACAGCATACAGCTCAACCAGCCCCAGTGTCACATAATGTTACAGCCTCATGGAATTTCACCTGATTCCCCTAACTTGCCATGCAGGTGAATACCTCTGAGCCTCGTATGTGCTGTATCTGTTGCCTGGAATGCCCTTCCCACCTTTCCAGATTGAGAAGGTCCTTCTTGGTCTCTATTACAGCACTTTGTGTGTGTGTGTGTGTGTGTGTGTGTGTGTGTGTGTGTGTGTGTGTGTATTGGAGACTCATTCTGTCGCCCAGGCTGGAGTGCAGTGGTACACTCACGTGTGTGTGTGTATTGGAGACTCATTCTGTCGCCCAGGCTGGAGTGCAGTGGTACACTCACAGCCACTGCAGCCTTGACCTGCAGGGCTTAGGTGAACCTTCTGCCTCAGCCTTCCAAGTAGCTGGAACTACAGGCATGTGCCACCATGCCCAGCTGATTTTTTGATTAACTGTAGAGACAAGGTCTCGCCATGCTGGTCTCGAACTCCAGGGCTCAAGCAATCCTTTTGCCTCAGCCTCTCAAAGTGCTAGGATTCCCAGCCTGAGCCACTGCACCCACATTTTATAACACTGACAATAATGATTGAAAGTCAACATTTCTGCAGGCACGCACTAGGCACCATTCTTACTGCTTTGCATATGCATATACAAGCTTGTTTAATCCTCAACACATCCTTGATAGGCACTATCATCATCATCTCCATCTCCTAGATGAGAAAACTGATACACAGAGAGTTGAGTGACTAATATACCTAAGGCGACAAGCCTGGTACACGGTGGAGTGGGATTTACTCACAGCCAATTTAGCTGAAGAGTCCATGCAGTTAACCCCCGCACCACACTGCCTCACTCACTGTTATGTTTGCCAGCTCATGTAGCTTTGAGCAACCAGCATCAGTTAATGTCTGATGCATGAATGAATGAATAAATGAATGAACTCTTTAAAATTTAATGGAATGTAGTGGGGCTCCTCATCTTCACTTATGTAAGATGTCTGCCATGCCAAAGCTAAAGAATACAGGATATGGTATATAAAATAAATTTTGTGAGTAAAATTCCATATATCTTCTTGCTTTTTTTTTTTAAGTCAGAGTCTCATTCTGTCACCCAGGGTGTAGGGAAATGGCATGATCATGGCTCACTGCAGCCTTGGCCTCCTGGGCTCAAGTAATTCTTCTGCCTCAGCCTCCCAGGTAGCTGGGACTACAGATGGGCACCACCATGCCAGGCTAATTTCTTTGTGTTTTTTGTTTATTTGTTTGTTTTTGAGTTGGAGTCTCACTCCATTGCCCAGACTGGAGTGCAGTGGCACGCTCACAGCCACCCCAGCGTTGACCTACTAGGCTCAGGCGATCCGTCTACCTCAGCCTTCCAAGTAGCTGGAACTACAGGCGCGCGCTACAACGCCCAGCTGATTTTTTTTTAATTGTAGAGACAAGGTCTCACAAAGTTGCCCCGGCTGGTCTCAAACCTGTGGGCTCAGGCAATCTACTCGCCTTGGCCTCCCAAAGTACTAGGATTACAGGTTGAGCCACTGAGCCTGGCCATTTTTTTTTTCATAGAGACAAGGTCTTACTATGTTGCCCAGGCTGTTCTCTAACTTTTCACCACAAGTTCCTGCCAAATGCCGGGATTACAGACATAGGCCACTGCACCAAGCCTTCTTCTTGCTTTTTATTTTATTTTATTTTTCCACTGCCCCCGCTTCTTGCTTTTTAAATGAAATGTATATAAACCTCCAAGCCTAAGTTTTTCAAGTCAGTGAAGAGAGATGTCCACATAACCAACCCTCTAAGGACCTGCTTAGCCATGGGTGGATGTCAGCTACTGAGCAATCCCTGCAGTTACACCCCCAGGGAGAAAGACCCACCGAGAAGTGACCTCAAGCAATGAATTTTGACCGATGCCAAAAGAGCATCACATCTCAGTGCCTGGACCTAGGAGAGGGTTGTTCCAACCAGGGATGTCTGTAAGGGCTTTCTGGAAGGGGTGAGATTTGGGCTGAGTCTTGAAAGATTGATAATCAGAGGGAAGGGAGACGGGCAGAGAAGTCCAAAAAAATGTTTGGACCCCAGGGTTTGGTGGTAGAAAGGGTAGGACAGGAAGTCAGGAGGGAGGAAGAGGGAGGATGTGGGGGTGAGAGCAGAGAGGCAGGTAATAGCCACATAGGGTAGCGGCAGGCACTAAAGTCACCCTCACTTCCACCCTGGGTGGCTGTACAGTTTAGGTCAAGTGGATGACTTTTCACATTCTCTGCTACCCTTTACTCAGATTGAACATTTAAGTCTGGGAGAAAGCTCATATGAGAATCTCCAGGGCAGGGGAGTTGCTGATCCTCCTATCTAACCTGTCGGTCTCCTACTCAATCCTGGCCACCTCAGCCTCCTATGCTCACTTCAGGGTGGCGGCGTGGCTTAGAGGATAAGCCACAGCTCTGCCATTTGTCAGTTGGGAAGGTCACCTTTGTGCCTCGATTTCCTTAACTGCCAAAGGGTGATAGCTGCTACCTCATAAGGTTGTTGTGGAAGATTAAATTTTTCTTTTTTTTTTTTGAGTTGGAGTCTCACTCTGTCGCCCAGACTGGAGTGCAGTGGCCGCTCCCGGCCACCGCAGCCTCGATCCGCTGGGCTCTGGCGATCCTTCCGCCTCGGCCTTCCGAGTAGCCGGAATTACAGGCGCACACTACCATGCCCGGCTGATTTTTTTGATTTATTGTAGAGATGAGGTCTTGCCAAGTTGCCCGGGCGGGTCTCGAACTTGCGGGCTCAGGCAATCCACTCACCTCAGCCTCCCAAAGCGTGGGATTACAGGCTGAGCCACCGAGCCCGGCTGGAGGATTAAATTAACTGAGGTGCTCAAAACATCCATAACATGGATTGGCTTCCAATAGGTGCTGGGTAGACATTAGCTAATATCGTCACTGGAACCAAGGGTTTTCATACAGAGGCAAAATTCCATTGGACTGTCCCTCTTTTGGCCACAGAATTTGACCTTCTCTGCTGCCCCCTCTAGTCCCAGCGTTCTCCCCACAAGTGTGGTTCCTGTTGACCTGAGCAATATCCTCCTCACCTTCCACATGGCCTGACTCAATCATCCCCTCTTTTTACTCCTGTCCATTTATGCCTACTATAGTGATAATAGCTTCTTGGAAAATCTCCCCCACCTCCCTCACTCACACTCAGACCGGGTCTTGCTCTGTCATCCAGGTTGGAGTGCAGTAGCACAGTCATAGCTCACCACAACCTTGCACTCCTGGACTCAAACGATCTTCCCACCTCAGCTTCTTGAGTCGCTGGGACTACAGGCCCGCGCCACTACACCCAGTTTTGCAATTAGTTTTGCTTTATGCCCACAGGGCCTGCACAAGAAAGCAAAGCTGTGAAGAAACCTGACTAAATAGTTTTGGAAAATACACAGGGCACACGGCCAGCTTCAGTTCCAGGGTCAGCCAGGTTCCAGACATCAGAACCAAGTCCCGGAAAAGCAGGCACTGATGCGTTTGTATCTCCCCGGGGGTGGCCAGTTTACCACCCTGCCCGTTGCCAGGCTGGGGAAATACCTGTTGGTTGTTTGCTCTACAGAGTGAGAGCAATGTCCAGCTATGTAATGACAGCCCTGAGATCCCTAAGAACTAGGCGGGGACAGGATACGAATCTGGCTCCTTACAGCGACAGGGCAGGTGCTGAGGGGTTGGCTTTGGATACAGAGCCGGGAACCCTTTCCTGGGGCTGGGCCCAACCAGCTGCTCCATAGCAGACCCTGAGGGCCTCAGCGATTCCCTTTGAACTTCCCAGGTTCTCCTTCTCCTCCTATCTTTTACTTGTTACTCCCTTCTGGAGATGTCTCCTAACACCCCCACCCTATCCTACAAAAGCCTTCTCTTAGATGCCCCTGTAAGATGGAGACAGACATCTCCGTGGTGAGGGCTGAAATGAGGGAGTCGGCATTCATAGTTGGAAATTCTGGGTGGCAAGCTTAATTCATGTTGGTGCAGCGATAAAGGGGAAACAGTAAACAAGTAAAAAAAGATTATTTGCAAGCTACTTTCTAGAAAATACAAAGAGAAGCAGAAAGATGAATACCAGATTAGCAAGTATGTGCAGATATTGCTGTGTTTTAGGTCACTTTTACAGAGGTGTAATTTACATGCAATATAATGCACCCATTTAAGTATAGGTTGATGCAGGTTTTTGTTTGTTTGTTTTTTGAGTTGGAGTCTCACTCTGTTGCCCAGGCTGGAGTGCAGTGGCACGCTCACGGCCACAGTAGCCTCGACCTGCTGGGCTTAAGTGATCCTTCAGCCTCAACCTTCCAAGTAGCTGGAACTATAGACATGCGCCACCACGCCTGGCTAATTTTTTGATTTATTGTAGAGATGAGGTCTCACCAAGTTGCTCAGGCTGGTCTCGAACCCGTGGGCTCAGGCAATTCTCTCACCTCAGCCTCCCAAAGTGCTGGGACTATAGGCGTGAGTCACCGTGCCTAGCCAATGAGGGGTATTTTTGAATTGGGGTCTCTATTACCCAGGCTGGAGTGCAACGGGTTGCATCACAGCTCACTGCAGCCTGGACCTCCTGGTCCCAGGAGATGCTTCTGCCTCAGCCTCCCTAGTAGCTGGGCCTACAGGTATGTGCCAACACACCCAGTTAATTTACTTTTTGAAAAATTTTTTTGTAGAGATGAAGTCTCACTATGTTGCCCAGGCTGGTCTCAAACTCCTAGACGCAAGCAATCCTCTCACCTCTCAGCCTCCGAAAGTGCTGGGATTACAGGCATGAGCCACCGTACCCAGCCTTTTGATGAGTTTTGACAAATGTGTTTGCCTGTGTAACCTCAATCACAATATAGATCAGTTCCTTCGCTCTAGAAGTTTCCTTGCACCCCACTTGGCCCAAACAACGCTCCCCATTCGCTTTCTGTCAGCATGACTTAGATTTGTATTGCCTAGAATTTCAGGTAGATGGAATCACACAACATGTACTCTTCTGGTTGCTTTTGAGATTTGTTCGTGTTTCAGATGTTTTAGTACTTTGTTCCTTGTTATCGCTGTATTGTATTCCACTATACGGTTGTACCACAATCTGTTTATCCATTCTCCTGTTGGTGGACATTATGGTTTGTTGATTGGGGCTGTTATGAAAAAGTTGCTATGAACACTCTTGTACAACTCTTTTTGTGGACACATGTTTTTATTTGTCTTGGGAGCAGAATTGCTGAGTTGTATGGCAAATGTGCATGTGCTTAACTTCAAAAGACGCACTGTGTTCCCAAATGGGCTGTATGTTCCCACCAGCAAAGTATGAGAGTTCCATTTGTTCCAACATTTTGGCTAGCTTTTGATATTGTTGGTCTTTTTATTTTTTGCATGTCTAGATCTCTCACAGAAGCGCACAGATGCCAGCATGCCAGCTCTTCCGGAGCCACTCTCTCTGCCCCACTCCCTTCCCCACCCCTCTGACCACCTCTCATTTCTCCATGCACTAGGATCATTTCCTGGAATTCCCATCATTTGAGTCACAGCACAAGTGCCACCTCCTTAGAGATTGATCCTGACTACCCTCTCTAATGATATCCTCAACACTTCTTATGCATTTTCCTGTCTGCCCCATGAAAACATCAGCTCCATCAACAAACGCATCTTGTCTGTTTTGTTTACTTAGAACAATGCCTGATAAATAGGTGCTCAATATATATTCTTCAATAGATTTGCAAGTTCAAAATGTATTTTCAATATATTGACCTTTGGGATCCTGGGAATTGAAAGGGTATGAACAGTATCGAAACAGAAATATTTAAAGCCTAAATTATTTTTATTGTCTGGGACTATTTTATTTTGCATGTAAATATCTTAAAAACCTAAAAACATAGAAACTGAGAGAGAAAGGGAAAATCAACCACAGTTTCATTACATTATTACGGTTTAAAAATAGGCTGACCGGCCAGGCTCGGTGGCTCAGCCTGTAATCCCGCGCTTTGGGAGGCCGAGGTGAGTGAATTGCCTTAGCCCGCGGGTTCAAGACCCGCCTGGACAACTTGGCGAGACCTCATCTCTACAATAAATCAAAAAAATTAGCCGGGCGTGGTAGCGTGCGCCTGTAGTTCCAGCTACTTGGAAGGCTGAGGCAGAAGGATCACCAGAGCCCAACGGGTCAAGGCTGCGGTGGCTGGGAGCGGCCACTGCACTCCAGTCTGGGCGACTGAGTGAGACTCCAACTCGAAAAAAAAAAAATAGGCTGACCAAAGGGAAGCCCAAACTTTACCCGTATGATGACTACTTGTATATCTAATCCTGAATTGTACCCCACATCTTTAAAATAAAATATATACTTTTTTGAGTTGGAGTCTTACTCCATTACCCAGACTGGAGTGCAGTGGCACGCTCACGGCCACCCCAGTGTCAACCCGCTGGGCTCTGGCAATCCTTCCACGTAGCCAGAACAACAGGCATGGGCCACCACACCTGGCTAATTTTCTATTTATTGTAGAAACGAGGTTGCCCGGGCTGATCTTGAACCCACAGACTCAGGCAATCCATTCAGCTCGGCCTTCCAAAGTGCTGAGATTACAGACTGAACCCTGAGCCTGACCATAAAATAAATTAAAAAAAAAAAGAAAAGAAAAATAGGTCAGGTGTGGTGGGTCACACCTGTACTTCCACCACTTTGGGAGGCCAAGATGGGAGAATCGCTTGAGCCCAGGAATTCAAGATCAGCCTGGGCAACATAGTGAGACTTTGTCTCTACAAAAAATACAAAAAAAAAAAAAAATTAGCCAGGCATAATCCCAGCACTTTGAGAAGCCGAGGTGAGTGGATTGCCTAAGCCCGCGGGTTCGAGATCAGCCTGGGCAACTTGGCAAGACCTCGCCTCTACAATAAATAAAAAACTTAGCTGGGCGTGGTAGCGGGTGCCTGTAGTTCCGGCTACTCGGAAGACTGAGGCAGAAGAATCTCTGGAGCCCAGCAGATGGAGGCTGCGGTGGCCGGGAGAGTGCCAATGCACTCCAGTCTGGGTGACAGAGTGAGACTCCAACTCAAAAAAAAAAAAAAAAAAAAAGATTAGGTTCAGTTGCAAGTGACAGAAAATTCAAATTATCAGTGCCTTGCAAAATTAGATATCGATTTCTTTCTCTAATGAAGTCAAGAGGTAAGTAGCATGGACAAATAGATACCTCCAGATTATTCCACCCAACAACAACAACAAAAAAGAGGTAAGTAGCCAGGCAATACTAGGATTCCACAATTGTAGAATCCAGGTTCCTTCTGATTTTTGTTATGCTTTCCTCACCACGGGGCTTCTACCTCATGGTCTAGTATGGCTGTCTGAGTTCCTGTCATTACATTTGCAGAAAGAAAAACACAGAGATGAATACGAGCTTCCTCCCCTCAGGGACAATTCCTATGACATTTCTGCTCGCCTCCCAGTGGCCAGAACACA
>CAUYQG010176030.1:0-26046 GCA_963574415.1 Tarsius wallacei | reverse complement strand
GCCCTCATCTCTGCAATAAATTAAAAAAAAAATTATCCAGGTGTGGTGGCGTGTGCTTGTAGTTCCAGCTACTTGGAAGGCTGAGGCGGAGGGATCGCCGGAGCCCAGCAGGTCGAGGCTGCGGTGGCCGGGAGCAGCCACTGCACTCCAGTCTGGGCGCAGAGTCAGACTCCAACTCAAAACAACAATAACAACAACAACAACAACAAAAAACCAAAGGGATTTCTTTTTGTAGAGTCCAGCCTTGGAGGATCTGCTAAAATACTGAGGGGATCAAGGCCGGGCGGCGTGGCTCCAACCTATAATCCCAGCGTTTTGGGAGGCTGAGGTGAGAGATTGCCTGAGTTCAGGGGTTCAAGACCAGTCTGGGCAACTTGGTGAGACCTTGTCTCTACGATAAATCAAAAATTAGCCAGGCATGGTGGTGTGTACCTGTAGTTCTAACTACTCGGAAGACTGAGGTGGATGGAACGCCTGAGCCCAGCAGGTCAAGGCTGTGGTGGCCATGAGCATGCCACTGTACTCCACCCTGGGCAACAGAGTAAAACTCTGACTCAAAAAAAAACAAACAAAAAAACTGAGGGGATGGTCTCCCTTGTGGATCTTCACAAGATACTAGCCATGCAAAGTGTGTTCAGCTCGCATGAAGTCAAGGCTATTCTTGACTTCCTTAGCTAGTGTGGTGGTCAAGCTGGCCCTGAGTGCTACCCCAAACTCTTAGAATTGTTGAACAGGATCAGGAATTCTGAGAAGGACAGGGTATACATCATAAGCTTGACCTCTAGCTGCTGGAAGGATTTCTTCTCTGGTGTGTACAGAGATGGCAGAGCAGAAAGTCTACCAGGATCATCTGAACTCAAATAGAGGACACAGTAGAGATGGGTACCCACACCCACTCACCCATGTCCTGGAGGTCATGTAGAAGCTGACTAGTAACACAGGAGTGCAGCAGGACTAAAGGAGTTAGTGACTCTGTCCAAGGAAAGAGGTTCCATGAAACCCTCACTATCTGGGCCCCTAGTGACTATGCCAGGGTGAAAGGAATTGGGATTCCTATCTCATTAGACATGCTGGACTTGGAGCATAAGCTGTTCCTGCCACACAGCTACAGTGCGTGAAGATGATGGACAAATACCTAAAATCATGTCTTAAAGAAAGGCATGATTGGAGTTGTGATAACTAGCAAAAATGGGGTAACTAAGTCAAAAGGATCCAAGAGAAAGAACCAGAGCTCGCTGTGGGAAGGGCCAAGGAAACCCAGAGAGCTAATGAACCAAGACTGGAAGGAGGCCAGCCTGGAAGAATTTCTGATGTGGTGTGTTTGATGCCGCTCTTTTCCTGGCTTTTCCTGTCTGGTTGTGCTAAGTCCATTAAAAGTACTGAAATGGACTCACTGGGGGTACATGGAAATGGGCTGTAGAGTAACTGTCACCACAGTTCTCCACTGCTCCTCTTTATGAACAAGATGAGATGGCTCCATAAGGCAGAAGGGTTCCTATTTTTAGTTCTTATTTCTGGATTTTAAGAGGATCTAAGCTTCTAAATTTCAGGTTCTGTGAGGGTATATATCTTTTAGGTCAGTGGCCCCCAACCTTTTTGGCATCAGGGTCCAATTTCATAGAAGACAAGTTTTCCACAGACTGAGGTGAGGATAGTTTCAGGATGATTCAAGCACATAACATTTATTGTGCATTTCTTATCTATCATTATTACATTGCAATAGATAATGAAATAATTATACAACTCACCATGAAAAAAAAGAGGTATGGATGGAAGTGGTAAGTAAAATAATGGGTGGGCCACACATAGACTAAAATTAGTGTTGGATTCTGACTTAAAGCCTGCCGCCAGATGCAGCTGTACAATTGAAGTAAATCAATTTACTTGCCTTTCACTGATAGGGTTTTGATATGAGTCTGCAAGCGATTGATTTATTATGGTCTCTGTGCAGTCAAACCTCACTGCTAATGTTAATCTGCATTTGCAGCTACTCCCCAGTGCTAGTATCACCACCTCAGATCCACCTTAGATCATCAGGCATTAGATCCTCATAAGGAGCACACAACCTAGATCCCTCACATGTACGATTTACAATAGGGTTTACACTCCTATGAGAATCTGATGCTTCAGCAGATCTGACAGGAGGTGGAGCTCAGTAATGCAAGCAACGGGGAGTGACTGTAAATACAGAAGAAACTTTGCTTGCTTGCCTGCCGCTAACCTCCTGTTGTGTGGCCCAATTCCTAACAGGTCATGAACAGGTACTGGTCGTGGCCCGGGGGTTGGGGACCCCTGCTCTAGGTCAATATCTGGGACCTGATGTCAGGACTCAAAGAGATCTCCCTATAGATCAATCCAACCATAGACAGTGGGAAGAAGCTTTTACCTAGTTGTGTCAGCTGCTGTTTGATAACGAACCATACCAGGGGACTGAGAAATCAACGTCCAGATGCCGGGAGTCTCCAGAGGACCAAGGTGACAACTGGTTCCTGTTCCTTACCTTGATTCCATGTTATGTTGCCTGGAGGGAGCTCCCTAAGTCTTCCCAAAGAAAAACAACAGCCTAGAGACTGATGAGACTTTGGCCCAGTGGAACTAGAGCATTGCCCAAAGCTGGGCCCTCCAGTGCCTGGTAATGGTGGATTAGGAGACCATTTTAGATATGGCCTGGGGGCTTTCTCGCTGCATGTGGGTTTAATCCACTTACCTGACTCATAGTTCTGGCAGAAGATGAGGACTATCTGGAAATCTTGCCTAGAAAGTTGAGGCAGTTTTCCAGGCAAGGGGGTGGCATTTTGGGGAATTTATTAAAGCTTTTTACTCTGAGAAAAAGCCAAGTCCTTAAATGATCTATATGTCTCTACACTTTTTAACTCCCTAGTCTTATCTTGATTTCATCTTTTATTACTGTCCTCCTTGCTCTCTGTAATCTGGCCACATTAGATTTCTTGCTTTTCCTCAAACACAGCAGGCTTACTTCTACCTCAGAGCTTTTGGCTGGAGTGCACTCCCTCTAGATATTTCCAGGACTCAATTCTTTACATACATCATATTTTTGCTAAAAACTCGTTCTCAGGAAGGCCTTCAAGTTGGTTCAAACTCTGAAGTGGAAATTAGTATGCAGGAAGCTTATTAGGGATGGCACTTGAATCAACACCTATGGAAGGGGAGGAATGGGAAGGAAGCAGGATTTGGCAGAGAGAGAAACTGAGCTGCAAAACTGTCTCAATGGAAGCCTTAGCCAAACAAGGAGGTAGAGCTGTAAAGAGGAGATGACCTTTTCTATATGTCCTGAGCTGGGGTGAGAGGACTAGGCCTTTATCCGCCAGTGTAGCTCAGTCATCGGGTATGGGCCTTGCCAGGGAGGAGTCATGACCTTGCAAGAGGTGGTTCTTATAGTAGCTAAGGAATAGGTCCTCAGGTCCTGAAGGAGGATCTGAGGAGTGTATCCCAATGCCCACGGCACTCACCCTGACCCCCATTTGAAGTTGGAACCCTTCCCCCTGCACTCCCCATCCCTCTCTGCTGCTTGCTATTCCTCCATTGCTCTTATTACCATGTAATATACTGCACATTTCACTTGTTGACTTTCTCTCTCTCCCAAAGTTAGAAAGTGGGACTTAGGTGGACTGAGATTTTTGTCTATATGTTTTGTTTTTCATTGCCGTATTCCTAGCATCTAGAGTAGTATCTGAATAAGTGTTCAGCAAATATTGATGCCTGGAATTTGCTTTAAAATACCCAGAAAGGGAGAGGGGAGAGGGGCACATAACATCAATAAGGTGCCTGATCTCAAACCAGGTGAAGTAGGGACCAAAGGGAGGCCCAAACTCTACCTGTAGGATGACAACTTATATACCTAATACTGAATTACGCCCCACATCTTTAAAATAATTCCAGCACTTTGAGAGGTGGAGGTGAGAGGATTGCCTGAGCTATACCCCAGAAATTATATCGCTAGATAAATAGACAAATAGAAAAAAATAAGGCTGGGCTTGGTGGCTCAGCCTGTAATCCCGCACTTTGGGAGGCCGAGGTGAGTGGATTGCCTGAGCCCGCGGGTTCGAGACCCGCCTGGGCAATTTGGCAAGACCTCATCTCTACAAAAAATCAAAAAATTAGCCGGGCGTGGTAGCGCGCGCCTGTAGTTCCAGCTACTTGGAAGGCTGAGGCGGAAGGATCACCGGAGCCCAGCAGGTTGAGGCTGCGGTGGCCGGGAGCGGCCACTACACTCCAGTATGAACAACAGAGTGAGACTCCAACTCAAAAAAACAAAAACAAAAAAAACCCAAAAAGATCCTGAGAGGCACCAGGAGTGACTCCCTCAATAGACCACAACCATTTTCTGCAAGTACGAACCCTTAAGAGTTGAAGGGGACTCAGGCGAGGAAGGGCTACATCAGACAGGTCCCCCCACAAAGATAAGCAGAATAAGAATATTATGAATGTAGGCAGGGAAGTCATTTGCAGCTGAGGACTCGCCAGCACTGGAAAGGGAGAAATGAAGACATAAGCAGCAAATGGAGATATACAAAAAGCAGCAATTGTTTGGTCAATGGCATCAGTTCAGACTTGATGTACAAATTACTTAGCTGGTGAGTGGTTGCTATTCTGAAATGGTGAGTGGGGACACAGCTGAGGGGGGACATGTCCAAGAGGAAACAGAATAACCTTGTGCTCATTTCAGCCTGTTCCTCTTCAGGATGGCCTATTCTTAGTCACAGCATGGAAACAGCCAGCACAGTAACTCATTAATGGGTAAACCATCAATTTACAAAATAACTCTACTTGCTTTTCTTCCTAGCACTATTTTCTGAAGTATTGTCTAGGCCAATGCTACTTGAATTTTGGCTCACAGAGACTGATACCAGTTCACAAGAAAAGCATCATAATTGGAGATAAGCATTTTAAAACTTTTACAGCAATGTGATACTGTCTGACATTTTTATTGTATTTTTACAAAAGTATTGATTCATGAAGAACTGGAAATTTAAATACCCACATTCTCTCATACAATGGTGTAAGAAGCATTGTTCTCGAATCCTTACACAAGTTAGCCATAAACACACCATTAATTATAGTTAGAACTAGTGCAAAATAGAAAATCAAAATAAACATTCCAAATGAAAACTTAAAAACAGAATATCTTTAATTCAACAATGCTGAAAGTATTTAAAATGTACTCTAAACACTTTATATACCTGAAAAGGAGTGGTATGCACTAGGCATGGGAAAGGAAAATAACACAGAAAATATCTAAGCACCTCTAGGTAATGGGTCCCTTAGGTCATGCTCACTTCTGGCTCACTAATGTGGTAGCCAAATTAGAGTAAGGTTACATGCCCAAGGTCTCAGACTAGGAAGATGTGTCTAGCTTCTAACCTAAGCTCCTTTTACCAAATTGTACTGCCCCCTAGGTAGTTGGGGGTTTTCAGGCATTTTCCAGGTTTTGTTCTATATAAAGAGCAATATAAGCTAAAATCTAGTACTCTTACTTTTTTCCAACAATTTCTTGCTAGAAACTACATACCAAGTCAGTCTCTATTTGCTTGTGATGTTATAAATCAAAGATGCCATTCTTTACCAAAGCTGAAGCTGGATTGACATCAGTCAAGAATGCTGGGAGAGGCACTGCTACACCAGGTAATTAGTGAAATTAAATTACCTCCAAGTCCCTTTCCATTCTAAGAGTCCATGAGTACATGATTCCATCACTCAGTATCAAAGAACACAGATATGACTAATAATGTCACAAAAGTAAAAATCCAACTAGATACAATATCTATACCTGTAGCCCCCATCAAAGAGAAATATAAAACATGTAAGATACCAAAGTTAGTATTATCATTTAAAATTTAGTTCAGACCAAAGTACAAGGTAAAATATATTTAAACACTTAATTAATATTAACTTTTGTCTGCTATGAAGTTAGAGCATCTTTTAAACTCGCCTATCTTTCTTTTCTCCTTGTAAGTGCTTCCTAGGACAAGTAGAGGCAATCTAAATCACTCCACTATGAGATACACTCAAAGCTGGGATCATTCCTCTCACAAACAACTGCTATCTGCAACATTTAAATATTTAGACAATTTGAACTAAAAGGGTTTTGAGAGTAAAAGATTATTGTATCCAGTGATCTTCCCTACCCTCCTGCCCTCCTGAGAGAGAACAGAGTAGGTTGAAAGAGTGAGTGTGCAAGGGCTGGGAAGGCCGACAGAGTCCTTCACCATACTGATGGGGAGAGAGGTTCGTGGCCATCTGCTGAAGAAAAGAATCCCAGGGATTGCAAAAGTCCACCCCTCCTCCACCTCTCCTGGCTTTAAAAATCAATGATCAGCACCAGCACTCTGGGGTCTTGTTGCAGAAACCACTAAATTAATGAAGAAAGAAAGTCCCTGAGAAGTATACATGTGTAACATGTTGAGTGTGAAGGATGCAGAACTCCAAGTCCTGGCTACCCACACAGATAACCAAATTAATGGTATTACCCTCACACCAACCCTCACATAAATAAACAAAATCCTAAATCTGCTTAGACTCCTAAAGGTTCATGCATGCCCTTAAACCCAGGAATTCCATATTTGAGACTCAATCTCCAGGCAATAGAGAATTAAAACTCAGAAAAAGTAAATGTGCACAAAGATAATCATCAGTGATACATAAAAAGTTAAAAACCAGGAACAATACAGATGTTCAGCAATGGAGAATGATTATATAACATCAGAGGTCTATCAATAGAATATTCTGTGGTCATTAAACATAGTGCTTATAAAAAGTGCTGACATCAAAATGCTTAGGTTACAATACTGACTCTGAAGATCAAGATGCAGAAGAACACACATGACACTCATGCCTCACTATGTATCTCTAATTCTGGATTTTTTTTTTTTTTTAGTTGGAGTCTCACTCTGTCACCCAGACTGGAGTGCAGTGGCCGCTCCCGGCCACCGCAGCCTCGACCTGACGGGCTCTGGCGATCCTTCCGCCTCAGCCTTCCGAGTAGCTGGAACTACAGGCGCATGCTACCACGCCCAGTTAATTTTTTGATTTATTGTAGAGATGAGGTCTCGCCAAGTTGCCCAGGCGGGTCACGAACTAATTCTGGGTTTTTTACCTGTCCATCCACCCCATTGACCCATAGGGTGCTGAGGTGTAGGCAGCAGGTTCCTAATCCCATCAGCTTCTCCTAACCTTCCAGCACACTCTGACCACTTTCTTCCATGGTCCCTACCTCTACCCACTGTTCATGTCTCCACCACACAACCTATTACATCTCACTTCTCTTTTTAAATTTTATTTGTACCTACATCTCCCCCTACTTGATTACATTCCTGGAAGACAAAGGCTGGGACCTATTCATCTCTACTGTTAAAGAGCCCAGTGCAAGCTAGATGTGAAGGGTTCAATAAATTCTCATCTGAACAAAGCACACCAGTATAATCATAGTAGTGTAAAATAACTGTAAAAACTTACAGAAAAACAATGGAAGTGTACATCACATATTTTATATGAATGTCAGCTACATGCAAAATTGTGTTGTTAGTTATACACAATGTAACATTATTCAGCCATAAAAAGAAAGGAAATTTTGAAACATGCTACAACATGGATGAACCTTAAAGACATTATGCCAAATAAGTCATACACACACAAAATACACCATCTTCAAAATTAAAAATTAAAAAAAAATACTGAATGATTCCACTTGTAAGAGGTACCTAGAATAGTCAAATTCATAGAGACAGAGAGTAAAATGGTTGCTATGGCTCAGGGATAAGGGAAAATGGGAATTATTGTTTAAAAGGTAGAGTTTAAGTTTGGGAGGATAAAAAAAGTTCTGGAGAATGGATAGTGATGATGGCTGCATAACAGTGTGAATATACTTAATATCACTGAACGGTACACTTGAAAATGGTAAAATTAACTATGTACACTTTATCACAATTTTTTTTTTTTTTGAGTTGGAGTCTCACTCTGTTACCGAGGCTAGAGCTGGAGTGCAGGGTGCAGTGGCGCCATCACAGCTATATGGCCTTGACCTGCTGGACTCAGGTAATCCTTCTGCCTCAGTCTCCCAAGTAGCTGGTACTACAGGTGTGGACTACCATGTGCAGCTAATTTTTTGGTTATTTGTAGAGACAAGATCTCGCTATGTTGCCTGGCTGGTCCTGAATTCCTGGGCTCAAGCAACTCTCCCGCCTTGGCTTCCCAAAGTGCTAGGGTTACAGGCATAAACCACCACTCCTGGCCCACTTTATCACAATTTTTAAGAATATTACCAGTGGTTATCTTTAAGTGATAAGCCCATGGATGATGACATTCTTTCTACCTCTAGTTTCTAAATTTCATATGATAAATATAATTGCTTTTATAAGTGAAAAGGTAAATTTAACCCTTAAAACAAAAAGAAACACTCTTCCAAGTCACTTTAAAGACTCTAAATATCAAAGTGGTTCACAAGACAGACACTATGGCACATTCCTATATCCCAGCTTCTTGTGAGGCTGAGGCAGGAAGACTGCTCGAGTCCAGGAGTTCGAGGCTGCAGTGAGCTACGATCATGCCTGTAAACAGTCACTGCTCTCCAGCCTGGGAAACACAGCAAGACCTCATCTCTCTTTTTTTTTTTTTTTTTAAAGTGGTTCATGTTCATTCCAAATAAGGAAGCCGCTAGAACCTCAAGAAAGTCGAACAAAACCTTAAATGGGGAGTGCAAGTTAGCTAAACAAAGAACGAATCCTCGGTTGACCAGACAATGCTATCTGCACACACCATTCTCCAATTCAGTCAGGTAACCACTGGACGATCCAACTCAGGAAAACAGGAAAGAATTTTAGTTTATTTGCTCTTGGACAGAGAGCCAGAAGATGAAAACTGCCCTCACAGTTGGCACACTGCCTACTGAAAGGGAAAGCGAAGCTCTAAAACCAGGTCACCCTGTTCACAAGCAAACCATCTGAAGGACTCGCCAGCACAGACACACGGCCTCTCACACTGCAGACCTGTGTAGTGCCCCCCTTGCATGGTGCCATGATGATTGCACACAGCATACAGGTCATAGATGTAGTCCTCAGGGTCCCTCCCGAGTCCATAGGGCCGTCTCCACGGGGACCAATGGGATGGCAAACTCCAGCTGCTCTGGCTTCTCTTAACCACATGAGGTGTCATGTCCAGGCCAGTCAAGGGGAACTTGACCATGTTCTGAAGTTTCATACGCCTGTCTCCTTCCTGTTGCAAGAAGAAAAACAAGTTCTGGTGATTTAATACATGCAGACAGCAGATCATTTTAGGGTGGAATGTGGATTCTATCAGATAAAGTGGTTTGAGTTACCTATCTGATGTTTCCCAAGACATACAAAACAGGGAAACAGATGAATAGTTTTAACTGTCTAGAGGAACAGGTTTTAGTCACTAAATGTGGAACCAATGAGTATCTACAAAGAGGGGGCAAATGAGTCTCTGAGTCTTCATTTTCTTATCTGTTAAAGGATTTTTAGGCCTCTGACTTACAAAAATGACAATTTCAGGCAGTTTACCCTGATACCTGTATCACAGAGGCATGAAAACTAATGATGTGGTAACTATGTGATGGACAAACCACAGTGCCTGGCACAGAAGAGCTATTTGATAAGCATTGCTCCTTCCCTCCCTACCTATTCGAACAAGTACGCTAAAATTTAATACCTGACTTAGTTAGCTAAATATATTCACTAAGTTGACAACCTTGTATTTTCCTTTAAGCCCATAGGGAAATTCTCTGAAATCCAACCATCACTGGAAGAGATATTTACTGTATGTTTCCAGTCTATGAGAACTTTAAAAAAAAATTAACCAGGCACAGATTTGCCCACCCCAAGAAGCTATGTATGGATCTATCAAGAGAAGAATTTGTAATTAAGGGGGAAACACTGAGGCTTTTGTGGAGGAGATGAGGTCACCAGAGTTGTGGGTGAAGAATTATATAAGCAGTGCATAAAACATGACAGAAAAAGGAGAGTAATGAAGTTGAAAAAAAATCAATTAAAATACACTGTAATTGTGACCAGTTGAAAACTAACAAAAAGTCTACACTGGTAGGGAGACAGTAAAAATGGGGAGAAGGAGACACATAGAGGAGTCAATGAGGAGGCACAGCCACACTGAAGAAGTGACTGCATAGATGAGAGGAACAAGAAAAAGGAGTCAAAGATGACACTGCAGGTTTCAGTCCAGATTGCCTGAAAGGTGACTATATGCATTCAAAAGAAACAGAAAGCAAAGAAAATTAGACAGTGTCTGGGGAAGGAGACAGAGAAAGCTGGAATCCAAACGCAATGGAAGTCTGCAACAGAAGGCAAATGCTCATGCTTCATTACTATAGGAACTGAACCCCAAACCTCTGTGTGAAAGCCCCAGCCCTGGAGACAATGTGTGTGTCACCCCAATATCTCCACTTTCTCAGCAAGTCCCAAACATCTCTCCACCTCTGCAGGCACAAGCCATTCCAAGCCATTAGCAGTTCATGCCTGGATGACTGCAAAGGCCTTCTTCAGTCTCCCTGTCTTCATTCTTGTAGTCTCCAATCTGTTCTCCACACAACAGCCAGAATGATCTTTGCAAAACACACATTTGGTAGTGCTGCTTCTCTGCTTAAAATCCTTCATCGGAATCTTACTCTGACCACCAGTGTCTGCCTGCACAACCAACACCCCGCCCATCTCTTCCACTTCAACTCCCACCACTGTTCCACCCCTGGAGAGCCAGCCCAACTGGCCAGCTCTCAGACTCATGTACATGCTGTGCTCCCTCGGGCCACCTGGCTTTGCACACACTGCTCTCTCTGCCACACTACATGCATGCACTCCTGCTTCTACCCGACCTGGTAAAGTCAATTTATCTTGCAGATACTAACCTTCTTAAAGCCATGCCTTGTGGACTCCTCTAACATTTATTTACCTCTCATTTACCTCTTTTACCTCTCTTTCAATGGGACTATCTAGGACAATCGTAACCTCAGGAAATAGACAGTCTTTTTGGAAAACTGACTCACAAAGCAATACAACTCAAAACAGATTTTCTTTGTGTGTGTGTGTGTGTGTGTGTGTGTGTGTGTGTGTGTGTATGTATATATATATATGATTCACCTTCTCAACTATACAACAGCTCCTTGGGAGCAGGTCAACACTTGTTATTTTATTGGGTAGAAATAGAATTCCTCCTCCTCCAGAAAGGATTTCTCCTTATTTTTGTTTTAATCCCAAAGTGCATATAGCAAAATTTGAGCTCAGCATTTACAAGTGAACTAAAACTCTTAAAAACAAAGTAAAATATCTGCAATAGGAAGTAAAACGTTTAGGATTCAAAGGGTGATAGTATGCTCAACTTTACTTTGGGAAAGAACAAAACATGACCCCAAATATAGATCCAGACAGGAATCACTGAACCAAACAGGGACACCGAAGAACCCCACACTGCCCAGTAGTAGGGGCATGAGAAACTTGGTCACAGCTTATTCCCTAGGCTAGAGGATTTCCTTACCTGTCGAAATCTCTTCAGATGTATAATAAGCACATCAGGCAGAGTCCACAGGCTCAACGTAATGCTTCCCTGTTGCAGCTGCTTACAGTGCGGGCAACGCCAGGCGTCATCAGGGGCAAGCTGAAAACACGAAAGCATGATTCTGTCAAGAGCCACTTAATACAAGGCCTTAAGTGATAGAAGGAACTGGACTAATTTCTCAGCCAGGGCATGGTACAATTCAGACTCTCACTGGAAATGGCAGATGATGGCAGTCAATGGAATAACACAATCTCAAGCAGTCAGAACTGGCACTCAAACTCTAAATATATTTTGGTTTGCTGAATAGATTATCAATCAAAGAGGAACAACTAAATAGGTAAATACTGTATAAAGAATGTTAGATGTCACAGAAACACCTCAAACTCAGCATACCCCCGCCAACTCAACCCATCACCTTTCCCTCAACATGGTTCCTCTTTCTCCTCCATCCGTATGTCCAACCTCAGCAAACACCACTACCACCCACCAAAGGCAGAACACACAGGATTATCCTAATCCCCAAAACCCTTCCCTCTTCCTCCTACTCCATAGTCATACAAAGTAAACCTTTCTACCATTTCTCACACCTGTATCCTCCTCTCCATACTGCTAACACCACATTAATTCAAAGTCCTCTCTCGTTCTCATATCTGGCCCTCAAGTCTCCTAACTGCTCTCTCCCCCACGCACTAAACTGCTCCAAACAATCCTCCCCTTCTTGCTAACAGCAAGAACTTTCTAAATGTCAATCCGAGACCCTAAATCCACATACATCATCTATTCATGGAAGGATTTCAAGATGGGGACATCCTAATTTAGAGGTGCCAATAGATGAAAGATTTAATCTACTCCAGAGTTCAGAAGATACATTAGGTCTGGGATTATCAACAGGGGAGGATGAGGTTAGGGGAGCCCTGGGAATGGATGATAATGGCCACTGAGATTGAGAGGAAGGAAACAAGGACTGAATTTTGGGAAATGCCTATTTTTAAGAGAAACACCAAAACTGAGACATCATCAGAGCATCAGCATTCCTTTTATCAAAAGCATTTCTCTTATGCATACCAAGAAAAGAATGGTATCCTATAGAGAGGTCAAACAAGGACTGGGCAGAGGTCACTGAATTGAGTTAACAGGGGCCACTGAGAACTTCAGAGACCAGTAACCAAAATGCAAAAGTCAGACAAACAACAAAGGTTTTGGAGGGACAGAGGGAGTTAGTGAGTGATGGAGGGAGTTAGTGAGTGAAAAAGAGTTGAAACCACTAATGATAAATTCAGGTAGAAAAGAGGAGAAAGAATGGTATGGTAACTTGAAAAGGAAGAAGAACTGTGGGAACTTTTTTTTTTTAAATGACAAGGAGACCCAATCATGCTGCACAGAAGCTGGAGTGTATGGGAGTGAATCAGAAAGACTGGAACGACCTGAATTGTTATCTGGCAAGTCCCACATCTTTGCATGACATATTAACATTCTACATATGTGGCCATCCAGCCCAGTGCCTATAGAAAGGAAGCAGGTTTTTGTTTGTCTAAATTCCAAGATATTATAAATGAACACTTTTATAAAACACAATGAGAGTGTGGTAACAATGTCTAATTGCTATGATAGTTTCTAAAGCACTTCTTTGGCCAGGCACAGTGGCTCATGCCTGTAATTCTAGTAGTTTGGGAGGCGGGAGCTAGAGGACTGCCTGAGTCTAGGGGTTTGAGACCAGACTGGTCTCAAACTTGGTGAGACTTCATCTCTACAATAAATTAAAAAAAAAAAAATCAGCTGGGCATGGTGGTATGCACCTGTGGCTCCAGCTACTTGGAAGGCTGAGACAGAAGAATTGCTTGAGCCCAGCAGATTCAGGATGCGGTAGCTATGAGCGTACTACTACACTCCAGCCTGGGTAACAGAGTGAGACTCCAACTTTTTAAATAAATACATACACACATTCATACATAAATCACTTCTCTGATCTGTGTACTACTCTCACTGTAAATGTCTAAAAAGAGTTCCCAGATGTGCAGACACACCAAAGCATCCCTTATTGAGTCAACTCTGCCTAGCAAATGAAGGGGCCCATCTCAGCAGGCAATTCCTCCACTTTCAGAGAGCCTGCTGAAAAGTTCTTCCTTATGTGAAGGCAAAAAATCACTCTCCTCATAATTTCCAATCTTTAAATTCTGCTTTTCATATAATAAGTCCAATCCCTCTCACCCATAGGATGGCCCTTCAGTTCCTGAAAATAACTCAGACTCCACTTAAGATCTCTTTGTCAAAATATACTGAGCTATGTCATGAATTCCAGGTGCACCCTTCCCTACCCACTCTCCCTGGATATGTCCCAGTTTGCCTTTCTCTTAACAGTGAGCATTTAAAGTAATGAAAAGAACAGTGCTATCACCATCAGAGTCCTGGACACTCTTTTTTTTTACATACCAAGCATGTAACACTAGACACTGTTTCTAAAGTACCCATAAGGCAGCATGACAATGGCTGACACCCACACGGCACTGCTGATCAACACTGAACTTACAGACAACTAGACCCCAAAGTTATTGTCACACAGCCTGCTGCTAAGTCATACCTTCTCCTCTTCTATATCTGTCCTGTTATTTTTGGGCCCACAAGTACTACTCACTCATTCTAGTACATACTTACTGAACATTTTCTGTGGACCAGGGACTGCTCTAGATGCTAAATACTTAGTAATCAAGACAGATGGAGTATTTGCTCTCATGGAGCTTATATTGTCTCAATTCTCTCTACTTCCAGTGCTCCAGCCATATTGGCCTCAATTTTGCTTTTGAATCATGTCAAGCTCCTTCCTACACTAGTACCTCTGCTTCCTTTATTTACGGTTTACCCCATCTAGACTATAAATAGCACACGGGCAAAAATGGTGTCTGTCTTGGTCCCTGCTATATCCTGAGTACCTACAGCAGTACTTAGTTAGCATCTAGTATATAATCAACAAACATCTATAGGATAAATGAACCCTTATTAAAATGTATCTTGCTAGCATTCTGGATCAGTGAGATGTTTTGTTGTATATCAATGCTATTATCTAGTAGATTTCTTCACCTCTAAGCTTTGTGCCATTCTCAAACATCACCAAAGTCACACACACAAAAAAAACCTAAATAGGGCAAGGTGCCATACAGAGTCTGCAATCAACCAGTTCCGAAGTCAACTAACTATTTCATAATTGAGTGCAAAACTAAAAAAACATTTCGTATTTCTGAACAAAAAGGGCTATTGTTAAAAGAACTAGCTATGAACAGCCTACAGAAGAGAAAACTGAAAAGATGAAAACAAAATACTTGAAAGATAGACAAGAAGAATAAAATTACAACTTTTGAGTCTTAATGAATTAAAGAGAGAGAATGAACATCCACTGGTTGCAGTAAGCAATGATATATTTCAGTCACCATCAGAGCTATTCAGAGAGAAAGTGGCATGTCAAAAGTCTTGAGTAAGTCGGATGCTGTGGCTCACACCTGTAATCCCAGCACTTTGGAAAGCCAAGGCAGGAGGATTGCTTGAGCACAGAAATTCAAGATCAGCCTAGGCAACAATAGTGAGATCTCATCTCTACAAAACTTTTTTTTTTTAATTCACCACGCATGGTAACACACGCCTACAGTCCCAGCTATCAGAAGGCTGAGGCAGGAGGATCATTTGAATACAGGTCGAAGTTGCAATAAGCTGTGATGGTGCCACTGTACTCTAGCCTGGACAACAGAGTAAAACTCCGATTCAAAAAAAATGTCTTGAGTAGGCAAATATCTCATAATTAGAAAAATATTTAGAGATTGGACAATCACCTATTTGAAATTAGGTAGAAGAACCCAATCATTAGAACAAAGAAGTTTTAAAGTCCACCCCCCATCTAAAATTGCATGATTCCCCATATAAAAGAGTGATGAGTAGCAACTAGCAATCAAAAATATGATCCTAAACATCAACACAAGATTAGATTAACTCCAAGTGTTCTGGTCAAGGTTGTTCAAGGTACATGAGACCTACACAGGCCCAGGCCCCACCCACAGAAACATATTTATTCATCTACCTGTCCATTCAGTCATTTAAATATTTACTCAGCTCCTACTATCTGCAAAGCACTGTGCTAAGTGGTCCAAAGCACTGCTGACAATTTTCTGTCTATATCTGCATTGATAGAACTTTTCTGTCTATACCTGCATATTCAGTAGGGGAGCCACTGGCCACCCATTTACTGAGTATTTGAAACACGGTTAATACAACCAAGGAACTGAATTTCTTGTTTTATTTCATTTAATTAATTTAAATAGGTCCTGGCACCAGTGATCTTAGTAACAAGAAGTAAAGAACCACTGTTTTAGTTACTAAGCAAAATAATTTAAAACTTCCAAATTGAAAAAATGAAATCATGTCCTTTGCAGCAACATGAATAGAGCTGAAGGTTACCATTCTAAGTCAACTAACTTGGAAACAGAAAACAAAACACCACATGCTCTCATTCATATGTAGGAGCTAAATGTCCACATAGATGGAAATAACAGATACTGGGAGCACCAATAAGCAAGGGGTAGGAGTACAATGTGCTTATTGGGTGCAATGTTCACTAACTGGGGAAGGGGACACCTGAGACCCAATCCCCACCCCTACACAGTATGTCCATGCAACAAACATGCATGTATACCCCAATTCTAAAAGAAAAATGAAAAAAAAATCTCACTCCAATGTGATGACTTGTCTCTCATTTTCCTATTTTTCAAATGTTTAAAAAAAGATGAAGAAAGCATAAGATTTGTGTGGAAACTGAACTTGAAATCTACTAGACTTGAAGGATTCCTGGTACAATGATAAGACCATTCCCACTGTAAGGACAGTCGGACAAATACATCAGAATAGCCATACCTAACTAATGCTCCCTTTTGTGGATTCTTGTTTCAAGAGCAATTTCCTGATTTGCTATTTTCCTAGAAAAAAATGTGCTGGAACACACACGAACACACACACACACACACACACACACACAAACACACACACACAACTTCCAAATTGGGGGGGAAAAAAAACAAAAAACAAAAACTGATCAATAACTAGTAAAAAGAACTCACTACAAAGATTTATTTCTGAGCACTGCAGTTAACCAAGGTTTCCTAAAAATTTATACTACTCTTTGTTAAAGTTCTAAAAGCAACAGCACTATGACATTTATTACAAGTGCAAAAGCTACATAAATGCAAAATCCTGGGGAATTTTCTGGGGCATAATTTGTTTCTCCATTGTAATCTTGCCATGACCCCTCCCTTCTGCCCTTAGCACCCAAGAAATACTGCCCAACCTCTTACCCGTTCCTCTTTGGTGTACAGTTGAAAACACTGGGATAAAGTGCAGGTTTGAGGCTGATGATGATGCTCCCTCTGTAGACGAACACTTTCTGCATCAGGGATATACTCATCCTCAGTATTTACAAACAAGCTGCAATGGGAGGGAGTACTTATCAGAGAATATCTTGTAAAACAGACACAAAAATATTATTACAGCTTCACAAAGTGGCTATAAATTCATAACCAAAAAGATCAGTGTACTAGAAAACAAAAGCAATGATCTACTCTTTCTATGTCCCAAAATGTTCTTGAAAAGTTCTCTATATACAAAGTTATTTCCAGAACTAAATTGGAGTTGATTTTTCTGGGACTAGCCATGGCCTGTACTGATTAAATCATATATTCTCGTCCTTCACATCTAGAACGTGCTTCTGACATAGCTTACTAGAATTAACAGGCCTGTAATAAAAATCAAAGTAAACTGAACCTATACAGTGGTAATAAACATATAGCTTCTTTCTCAGTACAAACAAATGTTCTAAGGTTTTGAGGTTGAGAAGAGAGAATGTATAGGAAAGGAATAATATGCTGCTTAAATAAAGGATTAACAACACACCTGGATATATAGCTAAAGAAAAGAATTTGTGTTTCAGCTAATTTGAAAGATCAGAGGTATACAACTAAAATGAAACTATAACAGTGGTTCTATAAATACTAAGTAAAAAAATACTCACAAATCTCTTGTCTCCTTGTCCCATTCAACTACCAATTTCACATGAGCAGTACCACCTGGTCCACAAGATTTTAATGCCCTACAGAATGGGGGAAGGGGAGACAAAAGCCACATATTATTTTCTAAAGATTTTACTTAAATGTGATTACGCCCTATCTGAAATCATAATGTGATTACTAAAAATCTCCATCATAGTTCCCCATCAGAAAAGGTTTTTAGCAGACCATTATAACCACTGATTTAATATCTATGTTACAACTGAACTGCAAAGTCCTTGAATTAAAATGCCCAAGACAGAAATAAAGAGACTATAAGAAATGCAGAGTCACATTATAAGGCTGCCCACAATCATTCAGACAGTCTTCATGATCTTTCCAACATTTTGCCTCATTTCTCACTGACCTAAATAGAAAGTCTGCCCATGTACCTCTCCACCTCCCCCATATACCATGCCTGGTCTAAACTACACCCTTCTTCTTTCCTTCAAAGCCACTCTGATCCCGAGTTCACTGGCTCACTGCCATCTCCTGAGAAACTCTTTCAAAATTCAGTTAATATTACTCATCTAATCTTTTTAATGCTGTGTAGTATTTTGGATCATTATCTATTCTATTAATTCTCATCTCTAAACCCAAACAGTAAGCTTTCAAACAGAACCATGCTGTATACTTTGATGAATACTTTTTTAGAATCCCGAAATGAAAACAATGTGAATTTTTAATGTGTGTATATATTTTATTAATATAATATTGTAAATATAACAGAAGTATATAGAAAGCACAGAGACAGTAAAGTGGAGTGATTAATTCTGTGGAGAGAAGAAGGAACAGTTTTTAAAAATGGCTTAAAGGAAAGGAATTACGGAAAGAGGAAGCCATGAGTACAAAGTCACACATACAGCACTGTCTGTTCCAATAACCATCAGTACTTCAGGCCTGAGAAAAGAGAGGTAATCAGAGTTCAAACTGTGAAGAACTTACACTGTAGAACTTGGGCTTTATCTTTAAGTCCACAAGTTACTATTTAAGAGCTTCAAGGAAGCATGAGGTCTGATTAGAATGCTACTTTGGAAAACTTCAATCCTGGTGAATATAAAAAGTGTAATTTATCTACGACACACATTAATTCTGCTTTCCTGAGCCCTCCATGGCTTTTCTGATTTCAACAAAGATCATAAAACATATCCTACTCTGGGAACCTGCCAGGGGAGGGGGATGGGATTGACAGTTGAGGGAAACTGTCAGGGGAAGGGGAGGCACACCTCATCAACAAGGAGGCACGTACATGCATAATGAACATCTGTATACCTAACCCTGAAATGTACTCCATATCTTTAAAACAAAAAATTTAAAAGTTTAAATAAATAAATAAAACATATCATACTCAAATATAAATCTAAAGTAAAGTAAGTACTTAATTTCTAATTGAGCCTAAAGGACCTCGTATACTTAGGTGAAAATTATACCAGACATCCCTTAAAATCATACATGAGTATATGTGAAATGCTAGGTGTTTTGTTTTTTTTTTACCTTTCTACTGTCGGGTGGCATAGGGGCTGTTCTTCCTGGGGCAGCAAGTATGTTATTCCCACAACACTGACTACGCGCAAGCTGAATGGACACACCTGCATCAAATGTTAAATGAAAATTAGGCTGAATGTTCCCTCAAGGGCATCTGTATCACAGTGGTGTTTCCAAAATATATTAAACATATTAAAGGTATAGTAAACTGTTAATTTTACATAATGCTTTCTCTATAGTATTCTGTTAAGTTGCTAGTCACTCTAATACACTTTAAATATGACTTACCCAAATGCAACTTACATATCAAATGTTACGCAAGACAAGTAACATACTGTGTCCACTGAACATCAATGGTGTTCCATGGATTGCTTAACATAGTAATAATTTTTTAAGTATATAGACAGACATTCTACTAAATCCCCTCTAAGCTGACCATGTACTAAAGCTTATGAGATAAATACTATAAAGGAATACACAGTATTCCTGCAGTGGCTAGCTCCTTTCATAAAATGAGGGATAAATTCTCAGTCTTGAAAATCTCATTGTAATGACTGTTTCACTGTAATGAAATTCAAATTTCATTGTAATGACTGTTTTTTCATGGTATATACAGGCATGCTCTGCTGGAATATAAAAGATTCTTTCAAACCTGAATGCAAACTGTGGGCCTCAAGAAATACTTCATCTTTTCCAAGATTTCTTTCTGTAGAAGGTCCCATGCTATTGTCTTCTCTAAGTGCAGCACAAAAGGCAGTCCAAATCTAATACACATAAATACTGTAATCACTTTAAAGGTATAGCAACTCCTTTAATGCTGTCATCTTTTATTCTTGATCTTTTTAAATGGAATCACAACGCAATTAGTTTTAGGACAGTTCTCAAAATAAAATAAACAAGAAATGTAATGGTAACCGTAATAGGAAGATGAAGAGCTTAGATTTCTAAATGAAATTTAATAGTTCACACGCCAAAATATCTTCTAGGGGAATATAATGCTAGGATATTAAGTGGCAAGGGGACAGGATTAATGGAGACAGTGAGAAAAGGGGGTAGGAGTGCACACGAGTCTGGCAAACAGCATGGGTCAAACCTGTAAGAGGTCAGGTATCAGAGGACTAGATAGGGCTAGAAGGTCTGAAGGCAACTGTCTTGGTAGTCTTTGACAAGAGAGGCACTAGCAAGCAAGTGACACTGCAAGTCAGCTCCTACCTAAGGCCAGAGCTGTCTTTACCCCAGAGTCAGAGACAACACCACAGTTCTTGGCATCAGCTGCACACACTGGAATCACCAAAGGAGCTTCAGAAAACAATAATGGCCAAGTCCAATCCCCAAAGATTCTGAAGAAATCAGTCTGGAATGTGACCTGAGCACAAAGATTTTTTTTTTTTAGGTGCTCTCGGGTGATTCTGATATGCAGCCAAAGTCAAGGACCAATAGCCTTGCCTCAACTCTCATTCGTGCCTAGTCATTCCAACCTTTTTGCTATTCCTGTTCCCTGGATGTGTACTACTCTCACATATCCCTGTCTTTATGCAAGGAATTCCCTCAGTTTGGAATTCCCCTGTCACCCTTCTTCTAGGCTATCTTCTGCTCATCTACATGAAGACCTGCAGAGGTATTCTTCTCCAGGAAGCATCCCATTGCTTTGCTCCCTGTGTGTACTGTGCTATAAACACTGCCTGTTTCTTTTTCTGCTTCCAACAATAAACTATAAGTTATTTGATAGCAAGAATTGTGATTTATTTATCTTAGTAGCCCAAACAGTCAATGCCAAGAAAATGTGTAGATGATGAATGAATGATCTAACTAACAGATGAACTCTGACTCAGGCCAAGGTGGAAGCAGAGGTGCTAAGATCACCAAGAAACCAATTACTAACAACCAGCCAACTGTTTACTTACAGTACTACTTAATGGTGAACCTCATCCCCCTAAAAACTGTGAAGTGAAATGAGTTACAAGCATATGTAATCAATCAACCATATTTTTTAAGACAATTTCTTCACTCTTAAGAGACTAGCATCATGAAAGGGATTCCACAGGTTTTTTTTTTACTTCATTCCTCCTGTGCCTTAAACATGCCAAGTTCCTTCTAGTCTTATGTGTTTGTACTGGGTGCTCCTTCTGCATGGATCCTTTCCCCCAGATGTTCACAGCTCACTAGAGCTCGGCTCAGCTGCAATCTCCTCAGAAATGCCCTACCTGACCTCCCTTTCTACTAATGTGATCTTGCCAGCCTTTCCACTAGCCATTCTATTCACACTGCCTGTTTTAATATCTTCAATGTAGTAAGGACTGTCTGAAGTTAAATATGTTTACTTGTTTACAGCCGGTCCATCCCAAATAGGATGTAAGCTGCAGCAGGATACAGTCCTGCCTGTCTTATTCACTGCTGATCAGTGTTTAGAACAGTGACCAACACACTATCAAAACTAAAATATTTGTTAACGAAGATCATAAATATACACATGAGTGCATTTTATATTTATGTTATTTACAATGCAAGGAACTTATTTCAACGCAAAATTTTAAAAGGGCTACACTGACAATACACATATGAAATGAGTCTTTGAAAACTAGGTGAGCTTTAAGACCCTTTCCATCTCAGATTCTATTATCCTAATTTTATACTCTCCCACATTCACAACCCCCCAAATCAGATCAACGTGTACATAAATTCTTTCTAAATATCAGAATCAAAAATTAACTACTAAAAGTAAGGATTTTTCACCCCCTCCTTTTAAAACGTTTGAAAATATTGGACTTTTACACTCTCCGTACTTACTGGAAAATAAGTTGATTTTTACCTTTTCCCTTGCTGCCCAGTGCAGGCTCGGTTACACACCAACAAGACAATCTTGTCACTTCCTGCTCTTGTGCTGGGCAAATCCATTTTCCCTTGCTTTGCTGATGTATGTGAAGGGGAAGACAGTCTATGATGATCCAAGCCAAATTTCAGGTGGTTTAAATTGTTGTTTAGGTGAATTCCTGAAATAGAATAAAAACAACTTATTTTATCTCTTAAAATTATTTTCACTCACTCATTACAAATAAATTTACCCAGAGAAAATTAAAAACTGTCATTATGTAATTTAAACTGAAATACAAAAAAAAGAAGAAAATGTCTAGTTAGATTACTCATCTAGCCATTAAGAAAATTTCTTTAACATCCATTATTTCCTTTAAACTAGCCTTACCTGTCTTAAAAACTAAAAATTAAAACTCTACACTTACTGAATGTTAAATACAGTTTTAGAAGGGCAAGTTTGCTGAGATAATTAACCAAAAAAATTTAAAGTGAGACCATGCAACCAGCATTCAAATTAAAGAAAAAATAAAAATGAAGGCTGGGCGCTATGGCTCACACCTATCATTCCAGCACTTTGGGAGATCGAGGTGAGGTGGGAGAATCACTTGAGCTCACGAGTTTGAGATCAGCATAGGCAACACAGTGAGACACTATCTCTACAAGAAAACTGTAGTCTCAGCTAATGGGGCAGGGGTGGGGGAGGGAATCAGGTGGGAGGATCCCTTGAGCACAGGAGGTCAAGGTTGCAATGAGCTGGGATCACACCAGTGTGCTTAAATAAATAAATAAATAAATAAGCGAGCATGTGGAATGGTCTTCAATGTTCAATAGCTGTTTCTTCTCCTTAATTAAAGTGCCAGACTTAAAAGACAAACTATACTTATTTAGACTCATTATGAGAATATTCCAACTTGAATAAAATCAACTAGACTGGATCAACCCACATTAAGGTAAACAAAAAAATATGTTTGACAGGCACATATTCTGATGTCAAAAATGACCCAAAGCAAAATTTCCTGTCAGTCAAAGCTACCCAGCAATTCAGCACCTGGCACAACACCCTGCACTTAGTAGGAATTCAATAAATGCCTGATTAATACCTGTTCATTTCTTTAATCTTTTGGAAGTATAGCCCAAAGAAATGATATACCAGATGGTGAAAACAACCACCACCATAAATAATAATAACACCAGAAAGAGAATTAAATAAAAATGGCTGACACAAAAGTATTCACAGCAGAATTCTGGCAATAACATAAATATCCAACAATACAAGACTTGTTGACCCTATTAAGATACCTCAGCATTATAACAATTCACAATGATGAGTACATAGTTAGTAACAATATAAATTTCAGAAAGAGTTCACACACACACAGACGCACACACACACACAGACACACACACACACACACACACACAGAAAGAGATATGAAATAAGGGAAAACTGACTCTTTATCACACTACTAGAGGGAAGAAAACTTTTGAAGCTTAAACACCATTAAGAAAACACAACAGGAACAGGAGCAGATTTCAATTAATAGCCATTTTAAACTTTGGTAGGAGAAAATAACAGAAATCTGAAAGACCTCATTTCCCAGATTCTTGGCAGAGATAAAGGTAGGAAGACCTGTTTTCCTCCAAGTGATCAGGATTCCCAACAACATGAGGGGCTGCCACTCACCTGCATAGAAATCAAGCTCTGTTCAAATTGTGGACCCATTTACTACCAGTTGTGTGACCTGGGGGCAATTACTTAACCTCTAAGTCTCAGTTCCCTCATTTGTAACCTGTAGAAAGTAGTAGCCTTATATGTACTGGCCAAACATTTGAAAGGCCTTTAGAACAGAGGATAACACACACTCAATAAGTGACATATTTTTCCAACAAAGGAACTCTGGCTAGACTACAATAACCTTTGGACTTACCAAATTCACTTGTAGTAGAGATTCAGTGTTAACCCTAAGCAAGTGGAGAGGGAAAGGGGTTTTGAGAAATTTTCAGTTGACTGAATGTCTAAGATAACCAACCAAGAGGTTTAGGGATGAACTGGTAAAAATGCACAGAAAACTAAAGTAGACAAACCACACAAGAAAATTATTAATTCCAGAAAAAACAAATGACATGAAGGAAATGAAAGCTTTTGACATAATCATAAAAATATAAACACTAAATATTGCTCTAATCAAATCATGATGAAACTATGTGGAGAGGATGGACAGATAAGAATGTGTAGTATGGTAGGAAAGGAGGAGAAATCTACATCTTCCTTAGAAGTCAATGGATAATGCCTAAAACCAAAAGATCAATGGAAGTCATGGAAGCCTAAAACCAAAAAAAATCTGAAAGCAGTAACGTTATTTAAGACATAGAGGTAGGCCGGGCTCAGTGGCTCAGCCTGTATCCCGCACTTTGGGAGGCTGAAGTGAGTGGACTGCCTGAGCCCGCGGGTTCGAGACCCGCCTGGGCAACTTGGCAAGACCTCATCTGTACAATAAAAATCAAAAAATTAGCTGAGCGTGGTAGGGTGCGCCTGTAGTTCCAGCTACTTGGAAGGCCGAGGCGGAAGGATCGCCAGAGCCCAGCAGGTTGAGGCTGCTGTGGCTGGGAGCGGCCACTTCACTCCAGTCTGGGCGACAGAGTGAGACTCCAACTCAAAAAAAAGACACAGAGGTAAATACAAAAATAAGCAGCCAAAAGAGGTGAAAGTGGTTGCCTCTGATGAGGGGCAAATGACAGTGGAGATGGAGCAGGTTTACTGCTTTTTACAACAAACTTGTAGGACCTTTCAAACTCTGTGTATATATAACTTAGAAAAAATAACTTTTAACCACAAAGAGACTTTATATCCTTAAACAAGGGCTACTGTAAAAAAGAAGCAAACAGAGAAGAAGTTAATTTTAGAAATGAAAACTGCTTAAATAAAAATTCATCAAGCCTCTACTGAATAACAGAAGGGACACTGCTAAGAACTAAACTAAAAAATTAGAAGATCAATTTGGAAAATTATCCTAAAATATAGCATTAAAATAAAAACATACTAGACCAAGGAATTCAAGAATGGTTCCATATAAGAATAATCTATATCACGTCATCATATGAATAAACAGAAGAGGGAAACTGACAGGCAGGATAGTATGATGGTTAAGAGAAGACCAGCAGCCAGAATGCCTAAATTCTGGCTCCATCATTCCCTTGCTAACCTTGTTGTGTCTTCAATTTTTTCATCAGAAACATGAGAATAATCATACAGGTTGAGCATCTTTAATCTAAAAGTCCAAAATTCAAATCTTTTGAGCACTGACACAGCACCACAGGTGGTGAATTCCACACATGACCTCATGTCAGGTTGTAGTTAAAATGCAGCCAAAACTTTGTTCCATACACAAAATTGTTTAAAATATTGTATAGTATTACCAGGCTATGTGCATATGGTGTCTATGAAACAAATGAACTGTGTTTAGATTTGGGTCCCATTCTGAGGTTATCTCATTATGTATATGCAAATATTCCAAAGTTCCATTCTGAGGTTATCTCATTATGTATATGCAAATATTCCAAAATCTGAAAAAAGTTTATTTTCTTTTTTTTTTTATAATCAGTATTTTTTATTATGATATTGTGGGGTACAGTCAAGGATTAGGTATACAAATATGCTTCGTTCAGGTACCCTTGTTGACAAGCGGGATCTTCCCGTCCCCAGACAGATATTGACTACCATTAATTCCATCTCCCTTCCCCTCCCCCCCATAGTTTCCCATCTCTATCAGTCATTCTCTTATAGTATTATATTGGATGTTCAAAGTTCACTATATGAGTGAGAACATGTGATACTCAGATCTTTGTTTCTGTGAGAGGTCACTCGTATTATAGACTCTAGTTCCATCGAAGTTGCTGCAAAGTTCATGATTTTGTTCTTTTTTATGGCTGCGTAGTATTCTATCGTGTATATGTACCACATTTTTTTAATCTAGTCCTCTTTTGATGGACAGCATGGTTGCTTCCAGGTTCTTGCTATTGTGAACAATGCTGCGATAAACATACGTGTGCAGGTATCTTTTTTATAGAGTGTTTTGAGTTCTTCAGGGTATATTCCCAGTAGGGGGATAGCGGGGTTGTATGGGAGGTTGATATT
>CAUYQG010176029.1:0-20819 GCA_963574415.1 Tarsius wallacei | reverse complement strand
TGCAGGAGTGGGTTTGCTCTCTCTTCTTCTCTTCTGCCATGTGAGGACAGTGTTCATTCCGTTTTTGCCCTTCTACAACCTGTCACTCGAGGATATAGCAAGAAGGCCCTCACAGGCACCAGAAGCTGGCACCTTGATCTTGGAGTTCCTACTCTCCGGAACTGTGAGAAATAATTTTATGTTCTTTAAAAATTGCCTAGTCAGTAGTATTCTGCTATAGTAGCACAAATAGACTGAAACAGGGTAAATCAGCAGATAAGATACAATTTTAGAGAGAATCTGCCAACTTGATGTATATCTGAACAAATTAACCAAGATGTTGCACAGGAATACAAATAAATAAAATATAAGAAGGAAAAATAGAGACTGCTAAAGGAGAGTTCTCTCCTCCTTGGGCATTCAGCAAAACCATATTTTCTAGCCTCCTTATCCTGCCCATTCCCTTGCACTTAATGATAATAGGTGCTATTCTGACCTATAAATATGGCTTATCTCTGCCCAATGATACATGGACAGAGTCCAAAAATTTTCTCTGTGACTTTTTTCACATGCTCTCTTCCCTCCACCTTCCTACTGGACGTCTTCATGGTATCATTTTTCACAGTCACAAGAAGATGGAGAAGTCTCAGAAAATGTAGGTGGATTCCTGAAGCAATGCTCACAGTGGGATGGCCCAGTAAGTTTGCCCAATTACAAATATCCATAAAGGACCTTGCATAAGCAAAAAATAAACTTTTATTATGATAAGTCACCAGGATTTTGGAATTGTTTGTTATAGCATCTTGTGTTATTTGCCATAGCTAATAGACTTGGAGTTGAGGTAATCTGATGTGTCTAATTTGGTATCTGCACAGAAAAGTATGGAGAGGATTAAAAAGAAGTCATATAAGCCTTGAGCATTTTCTAGAAATGATAAAATTGTTAATCCACAGAAATAGGAATAATAATTTATATTAAGTCACATTAAAGAAATCTACATCCAGACACATTTAGGAACACTGATGTACTCCAAAACCAGAGACGTCTTGTGGAAAAAAGAGGTATTTCCTACAGTGGAACAACCAGTAGATTGAGAGCAGATTTCTAAACAACAACAGCAGAAGCCAAAAAAAAAAAGTGCAATGATAACTGCAAGTGCTGAAAGAAAAATAGTTGTCGACCCAGAAAACCATACCCAGTGGAATTATCTTTGGGGAATAAAAACAATGACTTGGATAGATAGATCTCAAAAGAAGACATACAAATGGCCAAAAGGTATACACAAAATGTTCAATATCACTAATTACCAGGGAAATGCAAATCAAAACCACAAGGAGATAGCATCTCACCCCAATTAAAATGTCTATTGTCAAAAAGACAAAAAAATGCTGGCATGAATATGGAGAAAAGAGAACCTGTATGTACTCTTGGTGGGAATGTACATTCGTTCAGCCATTATGGAAAACTGTATGGAGTTTCCTCAAAAAATTAAAACCACATAGTCTACCATATTTTGTATAAATTTCACTACTGATTATTTATCCAGAGGAAATGCAATCAGTATGTCAAAGAGATAACTGCACTACCATGTTTATTTCAGCACTATTCACAATAGCCAATATATGGAATCAACCAAGTGTTCATCAATGAATAAACGGATAAATAAAGCATGGCATATATACATAATGAAGTACTACTCAGTCATTAAAAAAACAATGAAATCTTGTCATTTGTGTCCACATATATGAACCTGGAGGGCATTATGTTAGGTGACCTCAACCCAACACAGAAAGACAAATACAGCATGATCTCACTCATTTACAGAATTTAAAAAACTGATCTCATAGAAAAAATGGAATAGAATAGTGGTTATTAAAGGCTGGGGAATGTAGGGAAGCGAGAATTAAGGGAGAAATTGGTCAGTGGGTACAAAATTACAGTTAAACAGGAGGAATAAATTATAGTGTTCTATATAGCACAGCAAGGTGACTATAGTAAATAATACTGTAGTATAATTAAAAATAGCTAGAAGAGAGGATTCTACATGTTCTCACTGCAAAAAAAAATGATTAATATTTGAAGTGAGGAATATGCTAAATCCCATGAGTTTACTAGACAATGTAAACATGTATAGAAAACCACACAGTACCCCATAAATATGTGCAATTATTGTGTGTCAATTTAAAACAAGAATAAAGACAAAACAAAAACTTTTATTAGACAATTTTTGTTTGTTACCAATAGAACCTCACTTAAGAAAACGCTAAGAATTTCATTCTGCACAAAAGTAAAAGGATCTAAAACAAGAAGTTTAGATATGTTTACAAAAAAACACTGAGCAAAGGTTAATAATAAAAAACCTACAAAAAATTCTTGTTACTGAAATATGCAAAGCCAGAAAAGGATTCCCTTCATTTCATTTTTTCCATCATCACTCCTGCATTTTAGCATTGAACTGGAGGTTCTAGCATATGTCTCAAGATGAGAAAAAGAAATGAAGCTAAATGATTTTAAAAGAGAGAAATAAAAATGAAATTAGATTTCATAATCAGGAGAACTGATAAACTGCGGTGTAGTCACACAGAATAATAATACATAGCAGGGCTTGGCAAATTTTTTTTCTGTAAAGGATCAGATTAAATAGTTTACTCTTTCTCCATCACAATCTCTGTCACATACTTTTTTACATTTGAAAAAACAAAAATCATTCTTATCTGACAGGCCTTACAAACACAAGCGAGTAGTCAGACTTGATGCTTGGGTCAAATTTGGCCCACCGGCCATAGGTTGCTAATCACCATTATTCAACACGGAAAACTGATGATTACACAATATACCGTTGTTGTAAAACTCCAAAGCAAACAAGTCTAAATAGTCTATCATACTTTGTGATAAAACTATTTTTAAAAGAATTAGAAAGGCAAACACAAGATTCAGGAAAGTGATTTCTTCTGGAGGGAGAAAGAGAAATGAGAGCACATAAGATGAAACAATATTAGTAATATTCTAATTCTGAAGTTGGGTGGTAGAATCATGGGGATGTTTTATATGTGTCATCACTCATATATGTTTTTCATATTATTTTTACATTTTAAATTTTGTATCATTAGAAAACTCACTGTATCCCTAAATGAGTTCATGTTATAAAAGCAATTTTATTCTTAGTAGTCAGGTCATTGACTCTCCATGACATCATGTTTCGTACCACTAAAGGAACAGTCATGGAGACTTTCAGGGGAAATACATGAATAAATTAATTGAGACAGACTTGCATAGGTAATTATGAATCTCTTTCACATATATAAAGTTGTATATATACATATGGCCATAAAATTTTTAAATTTGAAATACTGGATAAAGTAATCTATTTCCTGAAGTTTAAAACAGTTCATAAGATTATGTTTATGTGACTTAAAGACAAAGCCTCAATGGCTATATTGTACAGCAGGAATAGTTATAACGTCTGTCAACCTTATGTATATATTTTCTAAATACACACATTACGCAAAGAAATTATAAAACCTCAAAACTATAGCTCACCTAAAATAAATATGGCATTGTATACAGGGTGTTGGCTGGGTGCTAAGTAATTATGGGAAATAACGTGAATGTGATCCTTAAGTTATACAGGCTTATATCAGGTTTCTGCAAAAATCATATAAAATTCCTCTTTCTAAGGGTCTGCAGGGGAAACGCAGAATATTAATTTTCATGGTGTTCCATTCCAGTATTTCTGTAAGAATTATATGTCTGGATAAGGCAGTTACTACATGCTAGCACTAATATAGTTGAAAACATTCCATGAATTGAATGAGAATATTTCCATCCAAAAAGTGCCAAATAACAGGTCACCTCAAGTGAATGGAGAAAGGTATAATTATGGGTACATTTAATACCTGCAATGAATTCAACTTTGAAAGCTTTTCATTGTTTATATGTCATATACTTTTTATAAATAAAATTTTAAAAGGCATAGCACAAAGAGAATTAAAACTTCAAAGATGGTGTATATATATACATATATATATACATGTATAGTATTTGTTATATAACAATGGCATACTATATTATTCAGTTATATGTGCTCTTGACTGCCAAGCCAAATATATTTGCCCAATCTAAAATTATGGATTTTTCTTTTCTTTTCTGTTCAATTTATTTCTATTTAAGCTAGTTTTTACAACTATCAAATCCTGATGAATGATCAGATAAAGACTTAGAAAGAAATCTACATACTATAAGTTAAAATATGAGTCATTGGAGATAAAAAAAGCACCACTCTGTAATAAATCGAGGTAATAAAAAGAATATCTATTAAGATTTCACGGAAAAAGTGAAGTAATACTACTTTATGTTATTCAGATAAACTGAACCTATTTCATGAGCAGTGTTTAAACTTTTTTTAAAATGTAAAAGTAAACTCTTGGGTACGGTCATAGATCCCCAAAGACAAATTTTTAGGCATATAAGTCCAAGTGATATTTAAGAATTGGAATGAATACCATTGTTGCTGTCTTTTAAGCCACAATAGCAACCTATGTAATAGACACTAAATTTTTAACCATTTTAATGAATTTGCTCATCATTGATTATGTTGGTCATTGCCAAGAATATTAAAATAAATACACTTTTCATTTTACTTATCTACTCATTAAAAAAATAAGATCTAGCAATTACATACTAAATGTTTAGAATGTATAGGTCAAAGTAAGAGAAAAGTTGAATCATATAATCTTGAGAACCACATCACCTATTGGAATAATATATTCTTAAAATGTAATTGGCTTACGTTGAAGTAATAAACACAAAAATACTGGTTCTACTACAAATACTTTTATAATAAAATATTGTTTCACTTCCTTAATAGCCAGGTTTTACTTTCTTGACATTTTCCTACCTAGATCATGAAAATGGCACTTTCTTCGTCATGCTTTGACCAGCTTACTTTGTTTTCTTTTAATGGATATATTTAGAGTAAAAAAATTTATAGGTATTTCTAATATAAAATATTTTATTTAGAAAATCGGCACATGCTTAATGAAAAGAAGTTGGTAAACAGTAGTATACAGATAGTATCAAATGTCATCCAGGTTTCCTCTACAGAAAAAAATGATCTCTGTTAATATTTTGGCATATGTTCTTCTAGACACAGGTAGGTATGGGTCTGGGTATGAATCTAGGTCAATAGGTAAATAGATGTGTCTGAACCAAGAAGTAAGACATTCCTGGACACCTGAGAAAATATGACCAGTGGTTACAAAGAAGCAACTAAAGAAAGCACAGAAGAACAATATATAGGTATATGGAGGTCTTGGCCATGGCGATTTTAACTATTTCCTAGCATTTTACTACTCCAAGTGTGACACAGACCAGTGTCATCAGCATTACCTAGGAGCTTGTCAGAAATGCAGAATGTCAGGGCTCACCTCACACTTATTTATTTAGAATCTGCATTTTAACAATATTCTACTGGTTTGTATACACATGAAAATTTGAGAAGCATGTGTATACAAACCAGTAAAATATGCCTTGAGAGACTTATACAGCAACTGAGGGAGATGAATTAGAGACAAATATAGGTGAGGCACAATACGCACAGGGACGAAGAGCTTACAATACTTTAAGAGGGCATGAAATTGTTATAATTTTATTTGAAAATCAAAATTAAAAATGAACCTTTATATAGAAGAAAATATTTTAATATATATTCTTCATATGTTTTGACTTTATATCAGTGCAACTCTAAAATATTATATTGATATGATATTTATGGAAAAAGGACCCCAGAAAGCAAAAGTTCCTGGAACCTACAAAAATCAGAATGTAGCCTTGTGATGAATAACAAAACATCCTCCAAAATGAAAGAAATCCTGGAGTGTTGTCTCAGTGGCAATTTTATTTATCTCTGTCATTGAATCTGTTTATCAGAAAGAACTGTAGACACCCCCACAAAAAGGACCTTAATGAAAATCAGTCATTTGTATATAACTAATATACTTATCAATGTTCATAAATGTTCATTTTAAAAGGAAACCTTACTTACTTTTAAAATACCCTGTTTTAAAATTAGCCTCCTTTCACTGGTACTTTTTTGCATATCAGCATACATTTCTCTAATTTAATGACTACAAATTTCCATCCTATAAAATGAATATTTCTCATGAATGTGTGTCCACTTATTGCTATTATAAATAACACTGTGATAAATATCTTTGCTGCAAATTCACGATTATCTTTCCAGAGAAATTCCTAACATGGAATATTGATTCATTGAGTTTATACTTTTTAAAACTTATTTGGTTGCTATATTTCAATTTGTATCATTTCAAAGTTACAGAAAAGTTGCAGGAATCATACAAGGACCCCTTCTATTCCTTTTACTTAGACCCATCAGTTTTGTTCTACGCCCCATTTGCACAGGACAAAGGAGGAGAAAAACCAATTTTCTTCTCTTTTCCCATTAAATTTTCATGTATTTGGCTTATTCATCTATTCGAGTTTTTGTTTTGTTTTTATTGATTTATAAGTATGTTTTATATATAATAAAGATGCTAACCTTTGGCCAACAAATATTTTTTCCTGGTCATTTGTGGTGTTTGATAAATAGAACTTTTCATTTATATGTAGTGCTATATAATCAATATTTCCTTTTTGATAGTTTTGACTTTGGAATTAGGCTTGGCAAAACCTTCTAAATTTTTATCTAATTATTTTATGACTTGTCTTACACTTACATTTGAGCATTAAAAATATATTTTTGAGCCGGGCTCAGTGGCTCAGCCTGTAATCCCGCGCCTTGGCAGGCTGAGGTGAGTGGATTGCCTGAGCCTGCAGGTTCGAGACCCACCTGGGCAACTTGGTGAGACCTCATCTCTACAATAAATCAAAAAATTAGCCGGATGTGGTAGCGTGCGTCTGTAGTTCCAACTACTTGGAAGGCTGAGGCGGAAGGATCGCCGGAGCCCAGCGGGTCGAGGCTGCGGTGGCCGGGAGCGGCCACTGCACTCCAGTCTAGGCGACAGAAGGAGACTCCAACTAAAAAAAAGAAATATATATATATATATACGTGTATATATATACACGTATATATATATTTGTATCTAACCTATATTTTCAAAAATTAATCAATTATTATATTTTCCACTGATTTGGAATGTCAACTTTAATATTATATTAATTATACTAAATACTCACTATAATAAATTTGTATCCAATTCAATATTTTAGAAGAAGCAGGAATAATAGAATTTCAAACTAAAAGAAATTTTAGCATACAACTCATTAATAGAGATAAAATAAAACATGTTTGATGATTCAAAACAGAAAATAATTTTCCTTTTTAAAAGAGAACTTAAGATTGTTTTTGTTTTGTTTTGAACTTGTTACTTTAAGCTGAGACCTAACACCTAAAATTTTAGTAATATCTATCAGCAAATGGAGAATATTATTTAAGAGTTAAAGTGAAAAAAGAAGAGATAATTTTTATGTTTTACTCTGTTATATTTCAAATAGATAATATAGAAATTAGCTTGCATATTTATAAGTTTATTTTTACCTTCAAATCCTCTGACTTAAAATTTTGATACCAAAGAGGGAAAATTTCTATAGCACGAATTAAGGAGATACCTAGTATTTCTGGACTGTGGCCTACTGTCCATGACTCCTTCATATTATATGTCACATTTATTGCCAAACATACATTTTATAAATTAAAGAATTTTAGTGTAAAGCTGTTTAATGAAACTAGCAAATTTAGACTTGTTTAAACGTCAGTAAAACATTAAGTACCATATGTTCTGTGCCAGGTAGTTTTTGGAAGCACATGAAATTAATTGTTAAAAAGAGAATGTATCAACTTAAAGTACTTCACAATCAATGTTATCATTTAATGCATCTTTTGGCAATTATTAAACCCTAGGGAACAGCATGAATATCCTTATCAAGCCTGGAAAGACACTAATGGGGAAGAGAATGGACTGATGCTTGCATTTACATGTGGGCATGAGCCCAGAGAAAAGCAAAGAAAAAAAAAAAACCCATAAAAATGCCCTCAGGCTCAATGCCCAGGGCAGATATAATGCATAGCCAACAGAGTTTCCAATGGCACCATTTCCTTCATTAATCTGGTGTTTTATTCCTTTTCTTCCTTTTGTATTTTTGGGTGCTTTTCAATTTTTAAGACAGCTAGACTTTTTTATAAATCTATATGCATTATTTACTTCTTAGATTATTAGTTCACATCCATGATTGATGAGAAAGTCATATTAAAAACTGAATATCTTTGCAAGTATGTGGAAATATTTAAGTTGGTTAAATTTGCAAGTAATTCGTAATGATAGTAAAAGAAAATAATTGTTAAGCACTTATTATTGCCACGTGCTGTTCTAAGCATTTTACAATTATTTTATTTAACCCCTAAGCTACTGTATGAGTTATTTTACTATTTGTCTCCATTTTACAGATGAGAAGACTGAGGAAAGATGAAGATCAATAACCATTTTATTTTTAAAATTTGTTAAGAAACTGTCTGAAATATCTACTTCCCTGATTTGGAAAGTGTAGCTATTAAATATAATTATACTTTTCTTAATGTCACAATATCATAAATACTCAGGATTTTTTTTCACTAGAAAATCATAGTTTTAATTAATTAATTTATTTATTTATGTATTATTATAAAGATGAGGGGTTAATTCAGGGCTAGGTATACAAACATTGACTATGCAGGTTTTATGCTAAAAGTATCCACAGGCAATGTATTAAATGTGGAATTTTGTTTGTTTTGTTTTATTTTTGTTTTGTTTTGTTTCAATTTTCCAGTGAATATCTGATTGAACTCTCAAATTTGATTGATAAAAAGAGAAAAAAAATTCGATATTTGAAGAATCTGAATAGTCAGTTTCTAGCTCATCTAGGTGAGTTACATTTTGAACAAGGGCAGGAAGATTGTGCATTATCTGGAGGATGGAGGGGAGGTGTGGGAGTTATAGAAGTCCCAGTGCACAATGCAGGGTGTAAATTGAAGTGAGAGTGTTTCCCAGCAAAGATTTGAGACAAAGAGGTTTGTGCCAAAAAACACTTTCCTCTACATTCTATTTCTACCATTAACCACATTCACACCATCGACTCCTAACAAGCAATATGAGATTATTTTCTTCCAGAAGCTTAGGATATCTGCATAAAACCATAAAGAAGTGCTGTGACAGATTGTTTAACCAAAAATGTATGACTGGAAGAATTTGAAACAGTCATTGCCACAAGGTCAAATAGCCTAAGTTAGCAGGTTTTCCAAATGAATTTATTACTATCCAATGTTTCTCTTTGTCACTACATGACATAGGTTATGTTAAGTGTTTCTGTGAAAGCTATGGCAGGGTTATACTATTTCAAGGGTAGAATTGTGAAGTTTGGGCTTTTTTTTTTTTTTTTCAGAGCATTTACTGTAATTAAGCTCAGTAAGAAAGGTATATTTTAAAACAGGGAAGGTATTGTACAGACCAAAGGAAACAATAGACATTAGTGAGACGGTGAGGTTAAGAGATACCAGAAAAGCCTTTCTTGGCTCATTCTATCTCCCACTGGAAGTTCCATATATCCCCTTTTTGTTAAGGGTCTGCAAGTGAATACTAAAAGGTGAATAATGTGTAGGGAAGAAAAAAGGAAAAGGGAAAGATTTAACATTAGCTGAGCATCTGTATAGCCTAGGAATTGTGAACACTTCTAAAAATCCTCACAACCCATAATGGAGGGGTTGTTATCTCTATGATAAAAGTGAAGAAAATAAATCTCACACACCTACCTTTAGCACCATGGATTAAATAGCAAAATCTAGTTTTTTAAAAAAATGGTCATGGATGAGACAGATATATTTTGGTCACTATGAATGCTTTTCTTTTTTTTTTTTTTTTCAATTCCAAGTCTCAATACAAGACCTGATTTTTTAAAATAATTAAAAATAGAAAAGAGAGGGTAAAACAGTGGGGTTGGTATTAAGGGTTGTCAGGAAATTATGAGAGATAAATGCTGTCACTTAAGAAGTTTGTCTCTGGCTTGTCATAATAAAGTGTTTTGGCACGTGCTAGGTGAAAGCTGAATAAAGATAATAGATGTGAAAGTATCTAGCCCCTAGTCTGTCAAATAGATGGTGCTTAAATATTACGTATTTTCCTCCTCTGAGAAACTTTTTATTTGACTCCAATGTCACTTTGTGCCCTGATCCTGCTCCTATATTGTTTATTCATTGCCGTCTACATTTCCAGAAGGCAGTATTATGTAGAGGAAAAAATAGGAGCTTTGGTGTCACAGAAAACCAACTCTGGCTCTATTATTTACTATGTAGAACTTACTATGACTGTGTGACCTTGGACAAGTTACTTGACCTCTCTGAATCTCAGATATGTTTTTCTGATTTGATCTACATAGTCCAAATCTTCAATTATACAGCCATGAATCTTCTGTACACACCCCCTCCTTAGCTTCTTAGAGCAGTGGTATCCAATCCAACAAGCATTAGATTTACCCTAGGGAACTTTACAAAAGTACATATGTCTGTGTCGCACTCTAGATTGACTACATGATTACAATCCTTCTAGACCAGCACTGTCCAATATAAATACAGTGTCAGCTACATATGTAATTCTAAATTTGCTAGCCACCACATTGATAAAGAGAAAAAATACTGAAATTAATTTTCATAATATATTTTATTTAACTCAACATTTATACAATATTATCTTTCAATATGCAAACGTTATTAAGAATAATACTTTACTTTTTTTAACTAAGCTTTTTAAATTGATCTCAACCCAAGGTAGCCACATCTCGAGTATTCAATTGTCACAAATGAACGGTGGTTCCCATCTTGGACAGTGCAACCAAGATCTCTGCCCTGTTTTGCATTACTTCAGAAAAGGGACTGTTGTTTTGACCCTACTACAGTTTGGGTGATATATACCATCCCAAATCTCTGTCCTTTCAACCTTTCGTAGAAGAAGCTGTTATAAATCTCTCTTGTTAAAAATAGTTAATCCAATTGTATCTGTGCTGCCAAGGCATCCCAATTCAACTTAGGTTCATACGAGTACATATTATCTATATACTATGGGCACATTCTACAAATGAGCCAAACTCCATAATCTCATAAAATAGGATACATTATTAACATAATTTAATTCTATAAATTTTCCTGTTCCTTTTTTTTTTTTGCTCTACACAGTCTATTTTTGAGAAATTATCTTTGTTGCAGGAACAAAGAATTAAATTAAACTATTGTTGAATTCAACTATTGAAATTATTCTAAAATTCCAGTTTTGCAATGCTACAAAAGATGTCCCCCACCATATTCTGTTCTATAAAGTGAAGAGACTTTTATCAGCTTAATTACCAGGTCCATTTAAACAGAAATCCCTGGGGACTGTAAGTTTTGAATCTTTATAGTGTACTATTATCTTCACCCAGTCGGGGCACAAAATAAACGATATCATTCCTGGTTCTCAGTTCAAATTTTTAAAAAGCATGCTGTGAGAGATAAATATAGCATGTAAGTGAACATGGCTTGCTGTTCAAAAATGTATTCACACAAACAATTGTTGGGGTAATTATTAATGCTAAAAATATGTGAAGTTGCAGTGACTCTGCATTTGAAGTCTAGTGTGTGTCATTTGTTTTATTCATGATAAACAGATCATTTAGTTGGAAAAATCCCATCTGCTTAGATATATCTCTTATTATTTATGAGAACCATGTTTAGGAATGCAGGCAGCACATGTGCATAATTAATCCTGAAGAGAATTAGACATTGTTTGATTCACAGCTGAATGCAATTAGCATTAGGAAGTTTACATATGTTGGCAATAACACAGATTAGCAACTAAAGTGCTTGTTAAAAAATTTAACCTGAGGCTGCTGGAGCAGACCTCTCTTAATGATGCTTTAAATGTTGTTGATGAAGTAATAATCAATTTTGTTTTATAAATAGTAAATCAAGAATTTAGGTCTAATTAACAGTGCTACAGATCACTTCACTTACATATCAGAGGTACTTGTGATGTGTGCTATGAACTTTATTTGAGTCTTGTGTGCAAACAGTTGTTATGGGGAAGCCATGATCCTTTCTGGAAAAAAATAAATCATTTTCCAGCCAGAGAAGGGTGACTGTCTACTTTTTGGAAAGACTCACATAGAAGTGTTTAGCAGGAGAGTTGCGTCTTTGTCTCCATGCCACTTTTAATTGTGGGAGAAGAAACAATGCCTTCTATTTCACAAGCAGAACCATTAACCGGCTTACAGACTGTGAAACAGAGTCATCTAATGGAGAGGGAGGAGAGAAAGGAAACGACGAGAATGGGCCAAAAGTATAATTGAGCTGTGATTGTTTGCACTTTAACTTTGAGAAGTTCACCATGAATTAAAATGTTTCTGCATGACTCACCACCAGACTGGCAAGAAGGACATGGGGCTGTGCGAAAGGCAGCCTTGGAGCCTTCTAGAAAGCAAGCGAGGCCTTGTAGGACGGAACATCCCCAGGACACAAATGCAGCTGAGTCACGGGGAATTGGGCAGGCACATTCTGAAGTGATGCTATTCACACTGCCCTTATTTGTGGTTTTGACTTTTCCTGTGCCTTATTATAAATTAGCATTGCACATTTTCAGAATGAATGGGAATAGAAACACAATTTATTCAGGAAACACTTACCATATTTCATGGAGTCTAAGTCTTACATTTCCTTTTTCGTATTTTAGCGTCTCTGAAATGTGAGTGCCTCTTGCAATGACAACCATCTCAGAGTTCATTGGCAACATGTTTTTCTTTAGTACATAAGATCATGGTAGCAACATCTTAGATTCACTTATTAGTCAATTATTATCAAAGGTTAATATTGTTAATCATTGATATGTTAATTGATTTAACTTAAATAATCAAATATTAATTGTTAAATATTACATTGGATAATACAAAATATTATGAGGTATTATTCTTATCATGAATGCCTCTTCTGTGCCAGGCAGTGTACTAAGGATGAGGAATAAATGAAAAGATGTAATAGGAAGCAAAAAGGATTATAATAAGGGTATACAGAAAGAGATGCTTGTAAATGACATTACTGAGTGCTGACTTCATTGACTTATGTCTCAACTGATATGTAAACATGGAATTTTGTAACAGGATTGAACGTTTATGAAAAGTCATCATTATAGAGACTCTCTTCTGGGTGATAAATGACAACCCACAGTTTTAGAAAGTAGGCTCTGTGTGGGCAGGGATTTTTTACCCCCCATTTGTTCTCTGCCAGGTTCCTCACATTGTGAACAGGGCGTGACACATAGTCACTCAGTTATTAGTTGCTGGATTAAAGCAGCAGCCAGGCCAAGAGTCAGCAATCTGGCTTGCCTCCTGTTTACCTATGCCCTGTGAGCAAAGATAGTTTTTGCATTTCTAATGTTTGAAAAAAATCAAAGGAAGAATAATCATTCATGATACACTAGCATTATACAAAATGCAAATTCCCTTGTCTATAGGGTTTTATTGGCACACATGCACATTCATTTATTTGTATTTTGCCTACAGCTGTTTTCTTGTGGAAGCGGCAGAGTTGAGTCATTGTAACAGAAATCTTAAGGCCCACAAAGCCTAAAATAGCCAGAGAGTAACGTCTGGCCTTTTGCAGAAAATTTGCTGACGACTGGACCAGGCTATCATTGTCACAGAGAGTGGCTATCATGAGATTATGTTCATCCCTGTTGTTCCCTGCTCTCACCAGCTCTGCCACCACCGAGGAATCACCTGCTGCTCCTCATTCCTCTGGACCAGGAAGCTCGTACATCATCACTGGTAACGTACTTGATGACAGGGAAGTCGAACCCTATTCCAAGGCCCCCCATACACCCCCTACAATTATCCCTTGACCCTAAAAAAGTTAAATTGATTTTGGCTCTTCTGGTAGAAATGCATAGGTTGAATTGTGTATATTAAAGCTTAATGATAATACCTCCTGGTACATGTTCAAATCTGGTACGACTTTAATCCATTTGGCTTCAATCCAAGAAGACCCATTAGAGAAAGAAAGTACCAGCTGAATTTCATTATAAAAAATACTTTATGGGTTATGTGGTCCTGAGACGTGAACCTAGAGAGTGTTATGCTTTTAATTAAAGATTATCAGTTAGAAAAATCCCCTCCTCATTCACATCTGTTCTGCGAGAGTTGTTTTCATTTCTCCACCAGGTGTACAGTGACTACAAAAGCATCACAAGGTGTGGGCAGACAAGCAGGGAGCCAGCACAGTCCAAGGGTGTCTGAGACCAGGGCAACATTGCAAATGAATCAGCAACTCAGACATTGTTCCACTGGACCCTGATACAGTCCCTGACAGTACACAGAAAGCAGCCTTTTAGGGGGAGGAATATAGGCATTGATAGAGAAAGCATATCTTTCTCTCTTCTCTCTCTCTCTCTCTCTGTCTCTCCCTCCCTCCCTCTCCTCCCCCCTCTCTCCTCCCTCCCTTTTTTCTTACTTTCTTTCAGTTGGGTCTCACCTCATCACTCAGGCTGGAACTCAATGGTACTATCACAGCTCACCATAGCCTCGATTTCCCGGACTAGGGTGACCCTCCCATCTCAACCTTCCGAATAGTTGGGACAACAGGCACACACTACTATGCCCAGCTAATTATTTTTTGTGGAGATGAGGTATGTTGACTAGGCTGGTCTCAAACTCTTGGGTTCAAGCAAGCCTCCTGCCTTGGCCTCCCAAAATGTTGGGATAATAGGCGTGAGCCATCACATCCAGCCTTTATTTATCTTAATGCGCTGAATTCTCTTCCCCTTTTCTCCCTTCCATGGCAGAACCTACTAGAAATAGGAGTTAATTTTTCTGCATGTGAACAGAGACACAAACTACTTCATTATTATAGACTCACTAATCTCTAAGCACTATCAGGACAGGGGCTAGGCCCACTTTGTTCATGGTTCTGTGTATTCCCAGCGTAATATATAGCCAATACATTTTTTTTGACTAAAGAAATATCCCAGGCAGACATTAGTGTAGCAGGATTTTCTTAAATCTTTTACATCAGGTAATTTTTTTTTTTTTTTTTTTTTGCTATCCTTAGACCATCTGTTGATATTATGGAGTCTTTCTGAATGCAGAGATAATTGTGAAAAAAAATTCCTTTAAAATAACAATTAGGGCTGGGCATGGAGGCTCATGCCTATAATACCGGCACTTTGGGAGGTTGTGGCAAAGGGATTGCCTGAGCCTATGGGTTCAAGACCAGCCTGGGAACATGGTGAGACCTTGTCTCTAAAATAAATAAATAAATAAATAGATAGATAGAAATTGAAAAAATAATAATTGGTAGGCAGAGAGGGTCAATTGTTCCCTCCCCCTAAAATTATATATGTACATGCAAGATAAGGTTACTCATTGCTTTATCTTAAACTAAGAAGTAGATCCTAAGTAAAAATAGGGAATTCCACAATCTCAGTAAGACTGAAACAAACACTGTTCAAAATTACCTCCTTATCTGTATGAGGATCTGAAATATTGATATTTAGTAAATTTTGGTTAAAGTTCCATAGTTTCTGGGAGTTTCTGTGACAAAGAAATGAAGTTTTGGGGAGGGCTGTCACCCATTGCCACAAACTTATCATTCATTGATATTCCAGTATATGTTAGTAAAATCAATATTCTCCAATAATGTAGAACTGAAGGATGAAATAGGATTGCAAAAAAACTTTAAGGAGCTGAATCAAATAACAAAGTTCAGACTACGGAGTACTGTCAACAGGGACACATCTGCAGTCATTTGTGAGGAACTGTTGAGTAACCAAAAGGCACCTGGAAGGAGATGCTAAAACTCAGAATAAGATGCCTTGTTTCAGAGCATTCCTCAGTATTCATTTCCCTCTTCTTCCTTTTAACTAAACACACAGGCACATATTCAGTTTTAGCAGGGAACAAGGCAACTTGCTAAATATCTTCACACCTTCTGCATAGGTAGGTGTAGTCATATATCTAATTCTAACCAATGGGAGGTAAGCAGAGATAGTATTTGCAGCATCTAAATTATATTCTGAAAAGGAAGCTTGTATCTTGCATTCCATCTCTTTTTTCCTTCTTTTGTGCAAGAACAAGGGCAGGATGCTGGTTATCCACTGTATTAATTGCCAGGGCTGCCTGAACAAAATACCACAGACCAGACGACTTCAACAACAGACATGTATTTTCTTGCATTTCCAGAGACTAGGAATGCAAAATCAGGGTGCCATCTGGTTTTGTTTCTCCCGTGGCCTCTCTTCTTGGCTTATAGATGGCTACCTTTTTGTTGTATTCTCACATGACCTCTTCTCTGTACACCCACAGAGGAGAGAGACCTATGGTGTATCTTTTTCTTCTTATAAGGCCACCAGTTCTATAGGATTAAGACTCCACTCTTCTGACCTCATTTAATCTCGATCACTTCCCTATAGGCCCTGTCTCTAAATATGCTTACATTAGAGGTTAGGGCTTCAACATATGCATTGGGGGCAGGGGACACAGTTCAGTCCGTGGCATCTAACTTTGTGGATGTCTTCCAGGCAACAGTGGAACATCAGGTTGAAAGACATCAGTCTTGGGTGACTTTTTGAAGTAGAGGCATGTAACTTTGTACTGCCTACCCCTCTCTGGACTATTTATTTCAGCGACTGGGTTTCTGGATGTGTTTGTTACAGCAGCTGTATCCTAACTAATGTGGTTTGAAAGAGGAGAACCAAAAGGAAATTTCTCTTACATCACAACTCTGGTTGAGGATTTAAAATGTTGATATTTAGTAAATTTCAGTTAAAGTTCCATCATTCCTGAAAGTTTTTGTGAAAAAGAAGTTTCTGAAGTTTCTGGTACAGTCTTCATAAGAGAAAAAAAAAAAAAAAAACTAAACAGATAATCCATCCTCTTAATTTCTTCTTGAGTGTGTTTTGACTCTGGTTAATACAAATCTAAATATGTACAAATAGGCAGATGCTTAAATATCACAGTCTCATTTTTCACATAACAGCTCTCTAGTCTGTTACAGACAGATTAATTTTGATCCTAATTTGTGATAGATGTGAGAATATCAAAGGTATAAATCCAGATATTGGGTTAATCACGTTTCTTACCAAATTCATGGTGCCATTTTAAAAGACAATGCTCATTTTGTAAAGTATGTACATTTTTAAAAATAAAATTATTTGACATAAAATTAGGGCATTTCATGATTCCTGTTTCTTTAGGATACTTTGCAAATAGGGGATGTACTGAGTTTCTTTTTGGGGTAACAGAATACTCTCAAATTAGATAATAGTGGTGGTTGGGAAACAGAACATATAAAAACCGCTGAGGGCTGAGCAGAGTGACTCTCGCCTGTAATCCTAGCACGTTAGAAGGCCTAGGCAAGTGGATTGCTTGATTCCAGAATTTCGAGAGCAGCCTGGGCAACATAGCAAAAACCCAATTCTACAAAAAATTAATTAAAAAATTACCTGATCATGATGGCACATTCTTGTAATCCCAGCTACTCAGGATGCTGAGGTGGAAGGATCATCTGGGACAAGGAGGTCAAGGTTACTGTGAGTCATGATCTTGCCACTGCAGTCCAACCTGAGCAACAGTGAGACCCCCAACTCAAAACACATACGAGCAAACAACAGCAGCATGAGCTGTACATTTTAAATGGGTGAATTGTATAAAATGCACATTACATCTCAATAAACATGCCAAGAAAAGCGTGGGGAAAGTGGGAGGTGCATGGCCAACACACTTGAGAAACCTGGTATGCTATAGCCTCATTTGGAAACATGAAAGAGGCATGCTGGGAGCTAAACTGCAAGTTAGAGAAATAGCATGCCTAAAGTTTTGCCTATAAAAAGTTACCAGCTTAAAGAAGCACTCTCAGGAACACTTGGTGATAAAGGTCTCTGAACCTACAAAATCTGTTTTCTTCTTCTGGAGGAGTCACACACACACACACACACACACACACACACACACACACACACACCATGGATTTTTTGTTTATAGACATATACAAGCACACACATACACACATCATGGCTTTTTTGTTTGTTTTCTTAGGGCTTTGTGTATTATTTAAAAATAGAGATAAATATTATTAAATATTTTTATCAAATCAATAGAATTAATTGGTCCATTTTATAATTATTCTGAATTTGATGTCTCTGAACAAAAAGAAGTTTTTATATCTTTAGGGGAATTTCTTAGGATGATTTAGCTGTAGAAATAGTTATGACTCATGTCTTTTTACCTAAGTAGCCAGATTGTGTTAACCCATATGTTTATTCCTTTTGAAACTTCTTAAAATATTGACGAAATTTAGGGTGGGACATCTTATAAATTTCATACTTTCTGTAGTTCACCTTATTTTTAATTCTTCTTTTGTCTTTTCTAGATGTACAGAGCAATGAACTGTTATTTTTCTATGCTGTTCTTGTCCTGTGGACACTAGACTTTTAGGGGGGGTTAAATAATCCAAGTTTCTTTGTTTAAACTTTCATATTTCTCAACCTTTTAGCAGCTCTAATTGAAGGCCTCAGTTGATATAAAGTCATTTTTACTTTTTTCTCTGTATGATTATTTGAAATAGTGTTTATAAGAAAATTTAACATAACTTTAAATGATTTTACACTATGTGCATTACAGAGTCTAAAGAAATACACTCCCAAGATTCCAAAAGACTAATGATTACTTTTGAAAAGTTAGACTAAACTAGGTAGTTCCAGAAAATGGGATAAAATAAAACATGTAGGTTTTGTTTGTCAGAACAAAAAGATTTGCTGTGATAATTACAATTTGGCAAGTCTATTGTGAGATCCCTGGAGAGGAAAAAAAAAAAGCCCTGCAGTCTATATGGGATAATAGAAACAAGAGCAATAAGCAGCATGGGATTTTTATAAGGGGAAGAAATTCACTAAAAAAAACCTAAAATCCTCCGTTCTTTAACAAAATTACAAAATTAGTAGATGAAGGAAAAGTATTTAGTTTAATGCACCTGGTCAACCGTAAAGCTTTCAATAAAGTTTTACCTCTGAATACAATTCAAATTATATCACAAAAAAAAATAAGTATAACTTTTGAGACAATTGAAACCTTTTACCTAATAAAGTGCCCACCAAAGCTTTGAAGCCTAATAGCAGACAAGAAGTATGAAAGCGGCTTCAGTGTTTAGAGGATAAGGGGCTAACTAATCTGCCACACACCTTCAGGCTACTTCTCCCCTGATTCCTTCCCTTAAAAGACCAGAGCTTTAGTCTGGCGGCGCGGGGGCGGGGGTGGGGGAAAGTGGGAGAAGGTGGGGCCGGGGCGTGGGGAAAGGGTGAAAGCACCAGAAATGTTAGAGTCCAGGGTACCACCAGCTTGGAGGGGAGAAATAATGTGGGGTAGATGTGGGCAGCACAGTGCATATGAAGTTCTCTTCCCTTTCCCCCAGAGTGCCTGTAGTCAGTCTTATACCCCTTCCATCTACCCTCAAAATTTAGAGGATTCATCTCAGAAGAAATAAAGAACTCCAGTGAAAATACCCATAGACACTGACATTCAAAGATGCCCTCGCATAAATAGTCATGTTGAAAATCTTTCCCAAATACCAAGTGATTTCAACCAATTGTGTGTGGTTTTTTTTAAAATTTGTAATTACACCTCATTCAGTATAATGAACAGTCAAGGAATCCCCGATACATGAGGAAAGCCTCCAACCCCAACTTGAAATATGGAGCAAGAAATAATAATAAAGAAAATAAACTAGAAGTAAACAACGACTCTATAAGGCACAAAATAAAGTTTTATTTTAAAATTATTATCCTGAATAATGGGAGAATATAAGTAACCAGAAGAAATGGGATATTGTAAGAAGAAACAGTCAAAGAACAAGGAAAAACTATTAGAATTTAAAATGATGACTAGAACAAAATCCCAGTATGTTTAGAAGATAGTTTTGAAGAAATGTACCAGAAAATAGAAAATGGTAAATGATAAACACTATAGGAGACAAAAAAAAAAAAGAGAATAAATTTAACAGATACAAAACCAAAAAATAAATAACAAAAAAATAGAGGTTTCAAAATTTCCAAAAATCAACTAAGGAATAGTTTATGGAACTGAAGGACATATGTTTCTAAATGGAAGGGATACACAGAGGGCCAAGCACAATGGAGAAAGATGTTCCAACCAGATTATCATGAACTTTTAGAAGAGTAGGGATTAAAAAAAGACTCTAAGAACCTTTAAAAGCAAGTCATGGAGAAATCCTTAGAAATATGAATCATATTGGAAATCTTAACAGCAACCCCGAGTTCCAGAAGACTGTTAACTCAATGACTAAAAATTTTGCTATAAAGTGATTTCCAAAGTTTAAATCATATATGAGGGTAGAATAAAGACATTTAGATATGTAATGTCAAAAATAGAGAAAAGTGTCTCCTGTGGACTCTTTCTTGGGAAGGTACTAGAAGATACGTTTGGGAATATTAAGAATCAAGGGTTTAAATACAAGACACTAAAAAGGTAAGTATCAACATGTCAACTATGCACCAACAAGAACACAGGATAGAGGAAGAGATAGAGGCCTGGTGGGAGGAAAGGGTGGAGACTGCCTAGACCTCTGTTTCAAAATTTACGAAAAAAAGCATACTGAGCCAGGCTCGGTGGCTCAGCCTGTAATCCCGCGCCTTGGGAGGCTGAGGTGAGTGGATTGCCTGAGCCCACAGGTTCGAGACCCGCCTGGGCAGGCGAAACCTCATCTCTACAATAAATCAAAAAAAATTAGCGGGGCGTGGTAGCGCGCGCCTGTAATTCCGGCTACT
>CAUYQG010176025.1:0-22083 GCA_963574415.1 Tarsius wallacei | reverse complement strand
TGAATTTCGCAGCAACCTGGATGGAACTAGAGTCTATAATACTGAGTGACCTCTCACAGAAACAAAGAACTGAGTATCACATGTTCTCATTCATATAGTAGACCTTGATCATCCAACATATTACCATAAGAAAATGACTGACAGTGGTGGGAAACTATGGGGCGGGGGAGGGAGATGGGATTAATGGTAGTAAATATCTGTCTGGGGATGGGGAGACACCTTTTATCAACAAGGGTGACTGAACGAAGCATATTTGTATACCTAACCCTTAACTGTACCCCACAATATCATAATAAAAAACATTGAATAAAAAAAATAGAATATATAAGCAAAAGACAACTTAAGTAAAAATGGGCAAAAGACTTGAACAGGCACATCAAAACGAGGCAATTCAAATTGCTGATCAACTTATCAAAAGTTGCTCAAGATCAATAATTCTTTAGGGAAATCCAAATAAAAATTTGATCTTCTATTACATAGCCACCAGCATGTGTTGGCAAGGATGTTGACCTGGCGGAAGTGTAAAAATTGGTACAATAAATTTAGAAAACTGATACTATGTGTTAAAAATGAATGCATGTATTCCTTATGACCTAGCAATTCTACTCTTATATGTCAACAGAAGTACATTCTTTTGATGACTAAAAGACATGTACAGGAATGCTTACAGTAGACTTGTTTATGATAACCAAAATTGAAAATAAACTAAAAATCAATGATAGGATGGATAAATAAATTATGCTTTATACATATGAAGTACAAAATAGCAATGACAATGATCAAACTACAGTTACATGCATCAACATATAATATGGAGTCTACTTTACATAAATTTGAGATTTTTAAAAATTAAAGTTTAAGAGTTATAACACATTTCAATCTTTCTATAATTAGTATTTAATCATGATTTCTGATTATTGAGGTTATTATTAAGTATTATTAGGATAATCATTTTTTAAAGTGAAGCATTCCTTTCATTAATCTTGACTAATGAAGAAAATCACACACTACTTGCCACCGATTGTAGCCTATAATTTAGAGCACTGGAGAGTCCCAAGGATGAATCGTTACTTGATACATGGGATAGTTATTTAACATATCTGGCTTAAAGGATACAGACCCATAGGGAGAAGGTGTGGGTGGTGAGTAGACATTAAACTTTCTTAGAAACTAACACAGTTGAAAATTTTGACTAGAAACCTTTAAAAATTTGGGGCTATTGTGAAAATGAAGGATGCCAGGGTGAGAAGCCTCTGGAAATAGACTCCAAAGAGGAAATACCAATGACCAAAGTAATTCATTCCTAGGAGACTCATTCAGATAAGAGTAAATCCATAACAGATAACTTCCCCCCCTTTTCACTTTGAACATGTGTCTGAAAGTTGGGAAACTATTTCAGCTGACAAACTGCTGCTTATAGCACCGTTAAAGATGGAATAATTCAGTTTGAGCTAATAATTCAGTCTATTCAAGAAGCCAAGTAGTAGACAACACAGGGGCTCTATACTGTAGCAATCGTACTTCTTCAAAGAGAAGAGTTGGTCCCCAGTGGAATGCAAAACAGAATCTCCTATTTGTTTCTTCTTGTCTGTGCTTATAAATGAGCATAGTCAAATGCCCATTTTTTTTGATACAAATTACAATGATCCACCCATAAATGTGGTAATGTTCTCAACAATAGTCTTTGATCAATTTGGCATGATTTTTATCTTTGCAAAAAGAATTGAGAACTATCTTAATATTTTGTGACACATTTTATACTTTCTCTAGAACTTTTGCCATTTTTAATGTGATGGTGGCAACAAATTGCTTCAGGGAATGAAAACAAAGAAAAGTGGGACTGTTTCCTAGGTTGACCTTTATACTTTCTCCAGTAGATAGGAAATTAGTATGACAATACAACAGTAGTGATGCCCCAATAATGCTTGTTTCCTTAGTGCTCTTTATGTGTTCTTCAAGTGAGTGAAATTTTTTATTTTTTCTAGAACCATCCTGATAACCACAATTGTCAGTCATCACTAACAAAATTACCCTATCTTATTCCTTAATAGATTTTGATTTTAGGGTTTCAAGATAACCTAGAGCCTCACCTGGCTCATGGAATCTTGGGACGTTTGTTTGCCATCAAAATGGAGGTGGCATCCAGAAAGTGAGCAGTGCAATGTCACCAACCTGGTTCAAAGGAGCACATTTTGATAAAGGCTTATGTAAGTAAAGGGCTTCATTCACTGCAACAATTTCACAATTCATTCCCAATTTGATCTCTCTTACCCACTTGACAACAACGCATGCCACACCCATAGTGGACTGAGAAAGTTATTATTTTTCTTGGAACAACAAGTTTTTTTTGTTCCTCCTTTTAGGATACAAACTTTGTTCCCTGGCTAAATTGTGGAAAGGTAGGTCACTCAGGTCTACCCATAGTATCCCATTTCACTAGTTACAATGATTGGATCAAGGGTGGGTATATGACGTAAGAAAGGTTGCTTATAATCCTTTCCTGGAACTAATATATTCTCTGAGGTTTTCAAGAGAGAAGGGGAATATGAATCTGGGGCTGTTGACAGATATATGAAGAGAATGTGCTTGCTGAGTGAAGCCAAGTGGAGACAATTGTCAGGCAGAAACAGAAGAAATCTTGTGGCTTTGAAGCTCTGGCTAATGGTTCTGAGGCTCTGATTCTTGTATTTCATATTTCAATTCTATGAATTTTTCCAAATATGCTCCACAGTTTTGTGAATGAAGGAATTTTCTTTTTCGCACAATCCAGTTAGATTTTATTTCTGTAGCTAGCTACAAAAAGTTCTGATGAATAAAAGGGCATTATCAAGAGTAATAAGCAGACCAAGAACTGTCAATTGCCCCCAATTTGGAGCTCAGTAGTTCCCCTTATTGGAGCATATGTTCCAAGACATCCAGAGCATGTCTGAAACTGGGATAGTACCAAACCCCATACAACTGTCCCTTAGTTTTCCTGGGGGATTGATTCCAAGACCCATGAAGATAACAAAATCCACAGATGCTCAAGTTCCTCATGTAAACAGCATAGTATTTGCATACAGCTATGCACATTCTCTCATATACTTTAAATCATCCTCAGATTACTTATCTACCTAAGACAGTGCAAATGCTATGTAAATAGTTTTTATACTGTGTTTTAAAAATTATTCTATTGGTTGAATCGATGGATGTGGAACAAGCTGATATTGTATATACTGTTTTTTCAACCTGCTAGCTTAGATTGCCACTAAGTGACTAGTGGGCAGTAAACTATGTGGTGTGGAGATGCTGAACAAAGGGATGATTCATGTCCCAGGTGGGACGGAGTCCAACAACATGAGATTTCATCACTTTACTCAGAATGAGATGTGATTTAAAACTTAAAAATTGTTTTTTTCTGACATTTTAATTTTGTATTTTCAAACTTCAGTTAATAACTGAAATTGCAAAAAGTGAAACAGTGGATAAGGGGAAACTGCTGTTTTTATTTCCAGCACCTCATCCACAAAGCCTCTCTTTGTATGCCTTTGGCAATTGGACGTTGAATGCCTGACATGACTGTTACGATAATATTCAAATGGTCCAGAAACTCCATGTAACTTTTCTTGGACAGTCATGCTTCTCAAACTTCAATGTGTTCTCAGGCGCTACAGATTTACTATTTTAAAAAAAATCTCAACTGTGACAAGACATCTACATTATGACTAACTGGAACAAAGAAGATAGTCGCAACATGTGCTGTATTCTAAGTGCTGTGGTAGGCAGGAGAAGTTTAATAAGTTTAAAGATAGTCTTAGATCTCAAGCTGCTGATTGCTAAAAATATCTTTATTTATTGAAAAATATCATATGCTGCATTTATTATCATTTTTAAAAACAGTGGTTGTAACAAACCATGACTAAATTGGGAATAAAGAAGAAACCATTCCTATGCACTGAGAAAACTAAAGAGATGTGGAATTTGAGCAGAGTCCTGAAGAACAGATAGGCTCAGGTTGTGCAGAAGGAGCAGGGACAGACGCACTATCTGGGAAATGGGCTACCTGTCTGGGTAACGGGCCACCTGAGACTCAGTCCCCACTACTACACAATATGTCTAAGTAATGAACATGCCTGTGTGTCCCCTGAATCTAAAATAAAGTTGAAAGAAAGAAATAAAATTATGACTGCAATTTTTTTAAAAAGTAGAAATGGTAGGGACAAAGACTCTGAGAGAAAAGAATGTACGTCTGTTACTGGATAGGAAACTTGATGATGACAAGGACAATCATCCCATACCATTAATCATTGATCCTGCTTGTCTCTTTACTGACTATTCTTTCCAATTGCAATTTCTTGATGGATTTTGATCTAAGGGTTAGAAATGGGAGCTAACCATCCCATATGGAGCTCTTCTTGACACATGGTCCCCTAAAAACATGTTGTATGTTCCTGCTTTCTATAGCATCCATGGACTTTCCTTCTAATCATTCATTAAAGTAAGGGGCCATCTGCTCTGTGCTCAATCTGCTACATGAATGAAATTAAGGCATATATTATGGGGGTCCAATCCAGTTTCTCCTTATTCACAGCTGCTGTGTCCCTTTGAACAGCCCATGGGGCATAACTGATATCTAACCTTACTGCAAGGTGCATGATCCCTTTGCTTTCAGTCCTATTTTACTTTGAAAAATACCTGCACCTCATGCTGTTCAGGTGTTATTTTAGTATATGGTGTTCTTCACCATACACTAAACCACTAGTTGCTTAGACATTTTTGGCAATAACCCATTTTACCAATGAAAGGTTTTAACAAAATTCAACATTTCAACTAATTCTTCTATTACAGGAAGAATAACAACTTTTAATTTATACGTCCCAATTCCTTTTAAGTGCATTATTGACATTTGCTAACTAATCTCCTTTATGTCTTTGGGATCTACACCTCACAGAGGAGGATTGAAAGCTAGAAACAACAACCTTGAAACCACAGAATCCAAAATGAATAAAAATATTCTTGTTGAATGAGAATGAAGTAACAGAACTCAAAAGAAAGTTTCAATGCCCTTACTTGCAAAAACCCTGTGTGTGTGTGTGTGTGTGTGTGTGTGTGTGTGCATGTGTGCGCATGTGAATATGTAATTGAAAAATGTTCTTCTCTACCAAACCAGAGAAGACTTATGAATGTCTAGAAGGAAGAAATTTTTCAATTGTATGTTTGTATAGGAAAAAATTATTGTTTCAAGATTTCCTGTGCCCTAGATAACATAAAATTGGGCAAGTGTTTAATCTCTCAGATTCTCACTTTGCTAATTTATAAATTGGTAATAACAAATATCTATATAAAAGAGCTTTCTAGGGACTAAATATTGAGTCCAGTGCCTACCTAGTATACTAGGCATTCAATAATATCACAGTGCCTAGCATATAGTAAGCACGCAATATTTATCCCTTGTTTGAATGAATGAATAATGAGTAAATGAATTAGTGATTGAGGATAATATGTAGAAAGTTTCTTGTCTGCCAGGCACATAGTTGGTAAAAAATGTTTTGGTTATTTTAAGTTATTTGCAATTTCATATGAATTTTAAACCTAGCTTGTCAATTTCTTTAAAAACTCTTCCAAGTAGTGAGAAACTGCCAGGGGAAGCCTGGGGTGGGATTAGTAGTAGTGGGAAACTGCCAGGGGAGGGGGGCACACCTCATCAACAAGGGTCCTGCATAATGAACATTTGTATACCTAACCCTGAATTGTAGCCCCACATATTTAAAATAAATATTTTTCTAAAAAATCTGTCAAAACTGAATCTGTAGACCGATTTGGGGAGAACTGACATCTTAACTACTGAATTTCTGTACTCACAAAACAGTATCTCTGTTTATTAAGTCTTCTTTAATTTTTCTTAGGAATGTTTTGTAGTCTTTAGTATATAGATTTGGTAAATCTTTTGTCAGCATTATCCCTAAGTAGTATATATTTTCTGATGGTATTGTAAATGTTATTTTTTTTTGTCAATTTAATTTTTATTTCTAGTATACAGAAATACAATTTCATTGCTTTTATATCCTACAGTCTTGCTAAACTCACTTATTAGTTCTAGTAGCTTTTACTTAGATTTCATTGAACTGTCTTCATAGATCACAGGTCCTTTGGAATAAATGCAATTTTATTCTTCATTTCCAATCCTGATAAATTTTATTTATTATTCTTACTATGTTTTTCTGACTAGATACAGCCTCTAGTATAATGATAGACAAAAGTAATAGAACGGGCATTTTAATTGTATTCTATAACTTGGGGGAAGACATTTGATCTTTTACCATTAAGGATGATATTAATAGTAGATTTTTCATAGATGCCCTTTATCAAGAAGAAAATATTACCTTCTATTCTTAGTTTCTTGAGGGTTTTGATCATTGGTGAATGTGAATATTGTCAAGTGCCTTTCCTGTGTCTGTTGAGATGATCATATTTTTATAGTTTAATGTGGTAAACTATAAATTGATTTTAAATGTTAAGCCAACCTTGCATTCAAGGAACAAACACTGCTTGTTCATAATATATTATTCCATTGTTTGTTTAGTTGCATTTGCTTGGATAAAATACTGTTTAGAACTTTTGCATTTTTGTTTATAAATGATATTGAATTTATCATTCTCCTTATTTATTCTCTCTTTTTGGGAATTGTGATCCTAATAATACTGAAACCAAAAAAATAAATTGGGAAATATTTTTCACTTCTTCAATTTTCTGAAAGGGTTTGTACAAAATTGTATTATTTCTTCCTTTGCTGTTTGATAGAATTCACCAGATCAATAACTTAAATAAAATGCACAAAGTTTTTGAAAGACACAAACTACCAAAACTTCCTAAAGAAGAAACAGTCTGAATAGCTCTAATCTTTATTAGATATAAAGACTGAATTTGTCAATAAAAATTTTCACAAAGGTTATGACTTACCTTGGTAGGAATAGCTTTTATTTTTCTTCATATTTCTTATACTTGGAATTAATTCATATTCTTCTGGGATCTTTGGGTTTATACCTTTCATCAGTTTTTTTAATGGCCTTTATTCTTTACGTGTTTTTAAGTACTCTTTCTTTTGTTTTCAGACACATCTATATTAAGCTAATTGAAGTTGCTCCATAACTAACTGATACTATTTTATTTATTCTTTAAATTCTTTTGTCTCTCTGTGCTTCATATTGGACAGTTTCCATTGTTTCATTTTCAATTTCACTTAACTTTTCTTCTGCAAGTTTCTATCTGCTTTTAATATTACCCAGTGTATTTTTTAACAGACATTTTTGTTTTCGTTACAAAACTCTGATTAGGGTTTACAATATTTCTTTTATGTTTTTACATAAATTTTTGAACATATGGAATGCAGTTACAAGAACTGTTTTTATATCCTTGTCTGCTAATTCAAACATCTGTGTTAGTTCTGTGTCAATTTCAATAGAAGGTCTTCTCTCCTCATCATGAATTTCATTTTACTGCCCCTTTGCATATCTGATAATTTTTGATAGGGTGTCAGACATTGTGAACTTTACTTTTTTGTACTGAATATTCTTGCATTCCTGTAAATATTCTTGAACTTTTTTTCTGACATGCAGTTAAGTTAGTTAGAAACAGTTGATCTTTTTGAGTACTACTTTTAAGGTTTGCTATATGAGACCAGAATATTATTTGATCTATAACTAATTATTCCACACTACTGAGGCAAGAGTGTCCTAAGTACTCCTCTTAAATCATTGTGAGTTATGAAGATTTTCTGTGGTATAAGAATAGATGTTCTTCCTGATTCTATGTGATTTCCAGGTACTATAACTTTTCAGGTAATTTTTTTTCTTGGCTTGGATGGTTGCTTTACATACATGCACTGATCAGTACTCTGATGAATACTCAAGGGGGATGCTTTACAAGTCACTGAAGTTCTATCTCTGTGCACCTCTGTACTCTCTGGTTCTCTGTCTTGTGAACTCGAATTGCCTTGGTCTCCCTGAACTCTCAACTCTGTCTCCTCAACTCAGGGAGTCCCCTCAATCTACCAAGTTTCCCTCTTACTGTGCTATGGATCGACAAGTCTCACAAGGCAGAAATCTGAGGTAATCGTAGGACTCACCTTGCCCGTTTTTTGTTTCTCTGAGATCATTATCTTCTGTTGCCTAATATTCAGTGTCTTAAAATCACTGTTTCATATACTTTGCCTGATTATTTTGCTTGTTCCATAGGAGAGGGTAAATATTGTCCTCATTGCTCCTCCTAGGTAGGAAGTGCAAGACTTGAGACAGATTATATTTAGAAGCAACACAACAGATGATAAGGGAGTTGAAACAGTCCTTAATGGCTCTAAACTCTTTTTCCATTCTAACATATGCACCAGATTTAATATTATCCATTAAAAACAGGATCACTCAAATGATGAAGCAAGTGATTCTTATTCACCACCTCATTGCTTGCAACAGATTGAATAAAGAAGATAAAATTTCTGAAGAGGTGCTAGAATGAAAGAAACACCCTTGCTTCCTAAAAAGGTCAAACCACCATTCCTTTAACTTTTAGAATTTCTAAATAGAGAATATCAATTACTGGAAACTACCACATTGACTTATATCCAAATTATTATAACAGGAGTATTCATCACTCTATCATTCCTAGGAACAGACAGCAGAAGTTCTGCATGCTGTCTTTATTGCTTTTTATCCAGGCTTGTGAGTCCTCAATATATCTAAAAGAATTTGTTTAAGTCTCTCTGGTTGTCTCCTTGTGGGTGGTCAGTATTCCTCACTGTATCATAGCCAACTTTAATGTTTGTCATAGTAAGCAGGAGCTCTCAAAACGACTTTACCATCCAAATTCACTTCCCACCATAAGTGAATTCTAGAGGGAGCTCATATACCCAGTGATTTCAATTTCCTTTAGGTCCCTATAGTGACTTATGGTTTCTTGTAGGAAAAGTTTTGGTGAAAAGGTCTGTCATCCTTAGATATACATCTTAGAGATTTGATTTCTCATTTGAAAGGCAATTAAGTAAGGGGTTTTACTTACTAATTGGACTTTAGGTAAACTATTTTCCTGTGGACAAAGTTTTCCAATGTTTGCTAAGTCCAAAGCTTTTTTTTTTTACATTTGCTATTCTTATCATCTTGTGCCTCCCCCAAATTATCTTTTAAGTTCTCTGTCTTCTCAGATGAAATATTCTTCATTAGCTAAGCTCCTGAGACTAGCTTGGTCATTTTAAGTAACAGCAATTTTTAACCACCTTTTCATTTGGAAATAAAGATATCTTGATTTTTTTTTTCTTTTTGAGTTGGAGTCTCACTCTATCACCCAGACTGGAGTGCAGTGGCTACTCCCGGTGACTGCAGCCTCAACCTGCTGGGCTCCGGCGATCCTTCCACCTCAGCCTTCCAAGTAGCTGGAACTACAGGCGTGCACTATCACGCCTGGATAACTTTTGATTTATTGTAGAGATGAGGTCTCCCCAAGTTGCCCAGGTGGGTCTTGAACCCGCGAGCTCGGGCAATCCACTCACCTCGGCCTCCCAAAGTGCTGGGATTACAGGCTGAGCCACCGAGCCCAGCCAAGACCTTGATTTCTTAAGCCTGGGGTGCTTTTTCCTTTGGTCACTTACCTTACCTTGGGTGGGTTCATCATTTTTTTTTCCATTCCTCTGTCACCAACTCAAGGATTTTCCTTGTGTCTGATACAGATGAGTAGGATAAAATGGCACAGTACTGCTGAAGAGAACTGAATTAGAGGACACTGGAAAAACATGAGTAGAATGCCAGATCATAAAATGCTATCTACTTACAAATATGTCATCTGTACAACAAAATGATAATGTCCTTGTCACTTGAACAGTTTTGTTGACCTATTAGGAAATAAAAGAACAGGTGAGGGATAAAGGAAAAAATATTGTTTTTCTCAAAGAGCACTGTGGAAGAGAATCAACTGACCCTTTGAGGAGGTAGTTGAAAAGGGCAAGTAATTGTCAATTCGGGGTGCCCTGGTAAGTTTTATCAATTATTTAATCATGAAGAAAATTTATTTATCTCAAGATGTTTAATCACATCACAAATTTTCTTTTGCTACATAAGGTAATATTCACAGGCATCAGGGATTAAGATAAAGACATTTGGGGGGCCGTAGCTCAGCTTACCACGCATGGTGTTTGGAGAAATGACATATATACTCAGGAGTCTGCTGGTTCCATGTATGTCTTTGTGTATCAACTTTTTTCCCACATGACCTCATTCTTTGAGCTTATCTTAAATGCCTCACAGAAGTAGAGCTTGCAGTACCATTTGCAGCTTGACATTGTTTACTATTTACTTTATTTGCATGGGTTTTGCTTATTAGAAATACTTACTTCTTATTATTCTCACTTATTCATTTATTTTTTAAAAGTGTTGAACATCGTCTATGGTCCCTGCCTTCATTTTCAAGACATATCCACTGACAACTTCTCACCACCTTCACTGCTACTGTTCTCATCCAAGCTACTATCATGTTTCTATCTGGAGTTTTGTGTTAACTGCCTAACTTTTCTCCTTGTATCTGTCTTGCCTCTATTTGGTCTGTTCTTAGCACAAGAGTCAGTATATCATTTTCAAAACATAAGTCAGACCAATAACAACCCAGGAAATTGACTCCATCATAAGAAATCTTCCTACAAAAAGAAGCCCTAGACCAGATAGCTTTCCAGCAAAATTCTACAAAACATACAAGGAGGAGCTGTTACCAATCCTATTGAAAGTATTCCAGGCAGTTGAGAAAGACGAAATTCTCCCCAAATCATTTTACAAAGCTAACATCACACTGATACCCAAACCAGGCAAAGATATAACAAAAAAAGAGAACTGTAGGCCAATATCCCTAATGAACATAGATGCAAAAACTCTTAAAAAGATTCTAGCAAATCGGATCCAACAACACATCTTAAAAATCATCCACCATGACCAAGTAGGCTTCATCCCCAGGATTCAGGGCTGGTTCAATAGCTGCAAGACTATAAATGTAGTTAAATACATCAACAAATGTAAAGCTAAGGACCACATGATTATATCATTAGGTGCAGAAAAAGTTTTTGATAAAATCCAGCATCCCTTCTTGATAAAAACCCTCGAATACCTAGACATAGAAGGAACATACCTCAAAATTATAAGTGCCATATACAATAAAACCACATCCAGCATATTTCTAAATGGACTGAAATTGGAAGCATTTCCCCTGAAAACTGGAACAAGACAAGGCTTCCTACTCTCACCCTTCCTGCTTAACATTGTGTTGGAAGTCCTAGCTAGACCAATTAGACAAGAGCTGGAAATCACGGGTATCCAAATAGGAAAAGAGGAAGTTAAGTTATCCCTTTTTGCTGATGATATGATCCTATACCTCAAAAATCCAAGAGAATCTGTCAAAAATCTCCTTGTACTGATAAAGGACTTTGGCAAAGTCTCAGGGTACAAAATAAATACAAATGACAGTTGCATTCTTATATGCCACCAAAACACAGGCAGAGAACCAGATAAAAAAGCTCAATCCCAGTCACAGTAGCCAAAAAAACAAAAACAAAAACCCTTGCATCTTCCAAACCAAAGAAGTGAAAGAACTTTACAATGAAAACTACAAAACACTGCTCAAAGAAATCCAAGAAAACAAAACCAAATGGAAAAATCTTCCATGCTCATGCCTAGGAAGAATCAACATTGTGAAGATGTCCATCTGACTGAAGGTAACCTATAGATTCAACACAATACACAAATTACCAACACCATTCTTCTCAGACCTGACAATGACAGTACAGAAATTCATATGGAAGCATAAACAATCTCAAATAGCCAAAACAATCTTTAGCAAAAGAAACAAAGTGGGAGGTATCATACTTCCAGACTTTAAACTTTACTATAAGACTACAATCATCAAAATGGCCTGGTATTGGTACAAGAACAGGCATATAGATCAATGGAAAAGGATAGAGATTCCGGAAGCAAAACCTCAGTTTCTCAACCAACACATCTTCTATAAAACCTCAACAACCACTGGGGAGAGGAGAGCCTATTCAGTAAATGGTCCTGGGAAAACTGGCTGACTGCATGCAGAAGATTGAAACAGGACCCCTACATATCATCATACACAAAAATCAACTCTAAGTCAACTCCAAAAGACCTAAACATAAAACCTCAAATTATAAGAATCTTAGAAAATGTAGGAGACACAGTTACAGAAATCAGAGTAGGCAACCAATTCCAGATCAAAACCCCAGATGTCCATGCCATAAGAGACCAAGATAGACAAGTGGGACCTCATTAAACTGAAAAGCTTCTGCAAAGCAAAAAAAACCATCAGGAGATAGGCAAGACAGCCCACAGATGGAAAAAAAATATTTGCCAACTATATATCTGACAAAGGCCTAACAACCATGATCTACAAGGAACTTAAATGTGCCAAAAGAAAAAAAAAAACAGACCCATTTAAAAGTGGGAGTGAATAGACACTTCTAAAAACAAGATACACGGGCAGCCAACATACACATGAAAAAGTTCTCAGCCTCACTAATCATCGGAGAAATGCAAATCAAAACCACATTAAGTTACCACCTAACCCCAGTAAGAATGGCCATCGTTAATAGATGCGGAGAATGTGAGTATGCAGAGAAAAGGAAATGCTTTTACACTGCTGGTGGCAATGCAAAGTAGTTAAACCTCTATGGAAACAGTGTGGTGACTTCTAAAAGAACTAGAAATTGACCTTCCATATGACCAAGCAATTCCCCTACTGGAAATATACCCAGAGGAACTCAAATCATCATACAAAAAAGATACCTTCACACTCATGTTTATTGCAGCACTATTCAAAATAGCAAAAAACATGGAACCAACCATGATGCCCATCAAAATTGGACTGGATAAAAAAATGTGGTACATAAACATGATGAAATGTTATACAGCCATAAAGAAGGACAACATATGGACTTTGCAGCAACTTGGATGGATTTAGAATCAGTGATCTATCACAGAATCAAAGAACTGGGCACACTACTCATAAGCAGACCCTGAACATTTGCTATACATACTATAATAAAGGAATTGGTAGTAGCAGGATACTGCTGGTGTGTGTGGGGGGGGGGCGGGGAGGGGGGGAGCACAACCTCATTAAGGGTACCTGATCTCAAACCAGGCAAAGTGGGGACCAAAGGGAGGCCCAAACTTTACCTGTACAATGTCCATCTGTTACATAATTCTGAACTGTACCCCACATCTTTAAAATAAAATGAAGAAGAAAAACAAAAATCACAAAATTCAGATATCACTCCTCTGCTCAAAATTCTGCATGTCCCCAAACTATTCAGAATAAAAAGTCAAATCCTTTCAATGCCTTCTGTGGAATCTAGCTTTTTACTACCTTTATGAATTTATCTTATACTATTCTTCCTTCCCTACTTCCTCCAGGACATGAGTCTTCCGTGTTCCTCAAACGTGCCCAACATGCTCCTACCTCAGTGTCTTTGCACTTGGTGTAACCTGTGTCAGAAATATTTTCTACTACTTGTTTGGCTTACTTCCTCATTTTCTCAGGCTTTATTCAAATGAACATCTTAGTGAAAGTCTTTAGCGTAGACTGCCTTCTTTGGAATTGCAATCCTTCCTCCACCCCAACAAATGTTACTTTTCTATTGTCTTTTATTTTTCTCCATAGCACTTATCATTGTCCAACCTACCATATATTTTACTTATTTATCTCACTTATTTTCAGCTACTCCCGTTTTCAGCAAATACCCCAAAGAGTGATTTTTAAAATCTGTTTCTTATAGTTTTGTCCTCTGTTTTATTTGCAGCTCCTGGCAAAGTGCCTGGTACATATTAGGTGCTCCTCAAATGTAAACGGATAATAGTGATGCCTCAAAAAAAAAAAAAAAAAAATGGATTTAACTGTCTCTTATATACTCTAGGGTCCGGAAGCATTTAATGTATTTTAGAAAGATTTTATTCAAAATGATTAAAATTATCTCTAGATAAGTTAAAGATTTAGCTTTAACTATCTGAAATGTCCATTGATTTAAAATATTATTGAGACTGTGGAAGTCATGGTCACAGAGACTGGCTGAACAGAATAATGTAGTATTAGTAAGCTCTGAGATGGGAGCAGAGAGTTTTTAGTTCTGTCTCATGGCCTAATGAAATGTCACTTGGCTTCCTTAACCTCAGTTTCCATATCTGTTAAATTAAAGTATTAGACTGTTTTATCCATTTCTAAGATCCATTCAGTGTCAAGAGAAGCCAATATGTCTGTGAATAAATAATGTCCCTAGTGTGGTCCCTGGACCAGCTGTATCAGCATCACCTGGAAGCATATTAGAAACTCAAGTTCTCAGGTCCCAGCCCAGATCTGCTGAATTAGGAATTCTGAATGTGGGTCCCAGCAATCCTTGTCTTCCCTAGGTATCTCTGATCAAGCTAAGGTCTGAGAGCCACTGCTGTAGTCCATCACAGGCATCTCACAGAGCATAGCCATGACTCCAAGTATCTCAGCTGCCTCCTGATAATCCTGGCCAAAGGGGGTGGAATTATTCAGTGTCAAGACATATGACTGTCTCTCTTTATGACTTTTAACAACTCATTTTACCTGAAAAGTTTTTTAAACAATTGCTCAAACTTTTCTTAGATTTTGAAAATAGACTCAATTTTGTCGGTACATGTGCTGATAAGGAGGGTTTGGACATATAGGGATGATATAAAGAGTTACAAAATAAGACCTGCAAGGAAAAACAAAAGAAAGTTGTATGTTCTGACCTAAAAGAATGCTCAAACTAGATTTAAGTGCATATGGACTATACATTTGAGGCCAAACACTCAGGCTGTTTTTCATCTTCCTGCAGGATAAAACAGAAAAAAAGTCTTGAACTGTGATAGGAAAGAATCAGAATAACTATGTAGATGAATCTTATACATGCAAAAGATGTGGCAGAATCCGTATGCTTAATCTCTAAACCATTCCAGAAAAAATGGATTATTTTAAATCTAGCCTGAAGGCAAGATAATTATTCCTATGAGTCTCAGGAGATACTATTCTTAGTGTAGCAGATCATCTAGATTAGTGATTTCCAAATTTGCCCAAGCATCAGAATCATCTGGATTTTTAAAAAATATATTTTTTTATTGAGTATCACATCCAGAAAGAATCTGTGCTCTTTGTAAGCACCTTAGGTTATTATAATGTGCATTCAGATTTGGAAAATACTGTCCCAAATATAATTATCTGAAAAATGTAAAGGATTCCTTATTTTATAACTAAGGCACTGAAATGCAAAGGAATATCAACAGACACAGTGTTTTAACCATAAATTTCAGACTGTGAGAAAAATTAGTACTTCAAATGTAATACCACTTTCCAAAGTTGCCTTATTTTAGGCTATGTTCGCTCCAAAAGCAGGGAGTATAATGAAAACTTGTGTAAAGAATTTTATTTGATCCTAAGGAGTAAGGATGAGAATTAAGGAGAATAAAGCAAGGAAGGTAGAAAAGTCAAAACCAAAGTGCATTACCAAGTTGGTCACACTGGGTGAATAAGGCTTGATCTCACCAGGATCTTTTGAGAAGCACATAGAATGCCCTGAGAACTGTTCACCTAAGGACTCCCTGGAAAACTGTTTAAACATTGTCTCTCATCCCCCACTGCTTAAAAGTCAGCAGTCCATGGATGCCTGCAGGGGGCATCATGCTGAGATATCAGAGAGGCCCTAGGGCTGACATCAAAAGCAGAGCATGTGTGAGAGTGGGTCTGCTCACTTGAGCAGAAGTTTCCAGGACTGGAATCTGGGGCGAAGCTGTAAAGATGTGAAGTGGAGGGCAATAAGCATTTGACACAGGTATAATTTAAATAATGTTATGGTTGTGTACTGAAATAATATGTATATTGGAATTAACTGAGCATAAAGTATAAGACAAAGAATAATACCATCTCGAGTTTTGAGTAAACTACTTTAGCTAGAAACATATTTATAACAAGGCCCTAACACAATCTAGGTTATAGAATTTAATGCTTTAAATTATTTTCCAAGACCTTTGAACTATCTTTAGATGTAGTAGTTCCCCTTTATTTATGGGGGGTAAGTTCCAAGACCCCCAGTGGATGCCTGAAACTATGGCTAGTACCAAACTCTATATATACTATGTTTCTTCCTATACATATGTACTTAACATAAAGTGTAATTTATAAATTAGACACAGTAAGATTAACAACTAACATTAAAATAGTACAATTATAACAAGATACTATAATAAAAGTTGTGTGAATGTGGTCTCTCTCCCTTCTTTCTCTCTCAAAATATCTTATTGTACTATACTCATGCTTCTTCTTGTGATGAAGAGGAATGAAGAGGGATGGTGTGAGATTTCATCATGCTACTCAGAACTGCTGTTTATTTCTGGAGTTTTTCTTTTAATATTTTCTGACTATGGTTGACCATGGGTAACTAAAACCGTGGAAAGCAAAACCATGGATTAGGGGGATTACTGTATACTTTTATAAAAGCCATTTAAAATATTTTAGTATAAAAAAATTTTAACATGCACAATATAGAGAGGCTATTATAATGAGCCCCCCTCCTACCAATCCTTCCACATACAATTTTAATAATCAACCTTTCAGAGCTCACTTTTGTTTCATCTAAACTCCTACCTCCTGCCATTCAGTTATTGCAAAGCAAACCCTGGACATCAGATAATCTCATTAAAATTTTTTTTAAGTATCTCTGAAAGATGAGACTCACTGACAAAATACATAAATGAAATTTCATTTTCACATCCAGGAAGAATAAAAGATAATTTTTAATATTATCAAAATTATTTGGACTTTTCAAACAATTGATCATTTGGTTTGTCTGAACCAGGATCCAAACAAGGCTTACACATTGAATTAAATGTTCATGTTTCTTCATATCTCTTTTAAACTTTGTTCTTTTTCTTTTATATATATATATTTACAATTTATTCATTGAAGAAACTTGATATTTGTACCATAGAATTTTTCATCTTCTGGATTTTGTTAAAAACTATGAAGTTTTAAATAATCAAGCTTTAGAGGAAAAAAATCTAGTAGAATAGATTAAGGAAATAGCTATATTAGGACCATAGTTTTTCTTTTTTTTTTTTCCTTTTCAAATCTTTGTCACTAGGAAACCCCTTTGGAGCAGATGGCTTGCTCACTTTAAATAGTCATCAAAATTGGTGCTTTCAAAACCTAAATAGTTAAGTTGTTTGAGGATTCAAAACTCAGGAATGTATCCAGGCAAAGGTATAGAGTATAAAAATAATACATATCACATATGGATATGTACATACACAGACATATATATGTGTATTTGCATGTCATGCAAACATCTATAGAAGTCTTTATAAACATGTTTAAATATATAAATAAAGGCTTGTTTTCATTTTTCTTATGAAGTTTACTCAGTTAATAAATGAAAGCTTTGACTTAGCCTATATTTCTTCTGGTAAACAAGATAGAAAAATAACCAAATTCATACATTCCAAACACCTTTTGCTGTTAAAGAGATTTCTTTCAATCCTAAAATATGTATTCATGCTTTACCTGCATCACAACTATATTTGGATATAAACCTAATTTCTCTGATTTATGATAAGTAAACATTTCATCCCATCATAACCATCTTACTTATATTCAGAATAAATAGTGTACATTATTGGCAAAGAATGTATATGTTTGAGTTATTCAGCAAGACACACTCATTTCTGTACTCCAGTTTCAGCCTCCCTATGAATTTTCCTACTTCCATTTCCACCTTGTCCTCAACTCATCCTCCCCATGACCCACAATATATTATGTTTATTTTTGGTTAGCAGTATATGCATTTTTTTCTTCAAGTTACAAATACAGAGATCAATTTTAGAAAGAAAAGCAGCTAAAATGGTTAAAAGTAGTTATTTAGAGTAGAAATCAGGATGGGTTTTTTTCTAATTATTATAATTGCTGCAACACAATTTGGTGTTTTGTATACATTTACATATTATCTTGGTAAAACAGCTTTTTTTTTGTTTCAGGGAACACAGCTATAACTGTTTCATTCCTGAGGAGGATGTCCACTACCAACCTGCTCCCTCTGTCTTGGGGACTGTTTTCTGATTGCCCTTCTTAAGGCCTATTTTTTCAGTTTTTTCTTCAATTGTATAAGCTCCCAAAGTCTTTCCAAAAAATAAATCCCTTTTAGTTGGAGTTAATTTCAACTGTTTGCAACCAAAGAACTCTGACTGATACCTGTGCAGCAATGTGCATCTCTTTTCTTACATATCCAGGGACTCCTGCTGCCCACAGAGCAGTCAAGGCCTGGTCTGACCGTGGAGAACCTCCAGCACCAGGCCTTCTTTTGATCCCCTGCTCTCTGTCACCACTCATGTTTCTAGGGCTACTGGTCTCCTGATAATTTTGCCCAGAAGGGCTTGGGGACTCTCCCTCTACCTGTAACTTGTGCTCCTCCTTTCTGTATTTGGTCAGTTGTTGTTACTCACTTTCAGTCTTTGACTCAGGCATCATCTCCACCGTAAAAGCCCCGCTGAATCCTTTATTTGGGCCTCTACAGTACATATGAGTATATATACTCATTACTCACTGTCAAAGATTGCTGCTATCTCTTTATGTGAATGTCTTATCCATCAGACTGTAAATTCATCACAAACACAGCCTTGTTTGTTTTTATATTTCCAATCCATCCTACATTCCCTTACACTCAAATCAGTAAATATTTTATGAAGTAAAATCAATATTTCTGAGCCATAAAAAGGGTTACATTACACATTACATGATTGACTTGAACATTCAACTATTCAATAATATTTGCATGTTATTTTTATTAAAAATTGTCTATTAAAAAGTTGTTTTTAAAATTCAAGAATGATAAATGTTAATGGCCCCAAATCAAGTCAACTATCATATATATGATGATTGCTCTCTAATGGCTAAAGAATAAAATTCTATTGTGCTTTTTTGGGGGGAAATCGTCAAGTTCCCCTTGATTATACTCTCATGATCAGATGGCGAAATCAATATGATCTTTTTAAAAAGATGTTCATCAGATCTTACTTAGAGTCTTCCATTCTTATTGCACTTAGACTCAATCTAAATGTCTAGGGAATTTGTCCTTGCCTGTATTCATTTCCTAGAGTTGCTGTCAAAGTATCACAGACTGAGTGACTTATACAACAGAAATTCATAGTCTCATAGTTCTGGAGACTAGAAGTTCAAATCAAGATGTCAGTAGGGTTTGTTGCTTCGGAGGGTTGAGAAGGAGAATCTATTTCATGTGTCTTCTCTAGCTTTTGGTAGTTTGCTTGTGCTCTTTGACATTCCTTGGCTTATAGATGTATCACCCCAATGTCTGCCTTCCTTTTCACATGGCATTCTCCGTGTGTGTGTGTCTGTGTGTGTGTGTGTGTGTGTGTGTGTGTGTGTGTGTCTGTCTCTGTGTCTAAATTTTCCCTTTTATAAGGACACCAATTATATTGGATAAGAGCCCATTCTAGTGACCTCATCTTAATGCAATCATCTGCAAATACTATTTCCACATAAGGTCACATTCACAGGCATTGGTGGTTAAGGCTTTAACACCTCTTTGAAGGACAAAATTCAACTCATAAGAGTGTCTAGTTTTCTGATATCCATTGCCATTCTCCTTCTTCCTCTTTCTTCCTCTTCTAGTCCTAGTTCTAGTCAATGTATCCTCAATTTTCTGGTCAATGATATCCTCTCCTCAGGGATTTGGTACTTCCTTTTCTTTATGCCTGGCAGCTAATTGGTGCTCACTAAATATTTGTAGATGGCTGAATGAAAATTGCTACCTTTCTCTTTCTGTTTCCAAATTGTTTATTTGAACACTGTGGAAATAATAGAATTTTATTTATAAAAGAATATTCTAGATTAGAGAAGAGAGGAATAGATCAATAGGGTGTGTACACTGCACAGTGTTTTTATACCTGCTCTGCCTCTCCTTGCTTAATGTTTAGATGCGTATTGGTCCTCACATATTAAAGCTCCTGCAGGTTTCTGGATTCTGCAGTAGCTGTTTTCATTCAGGACTCTGGCTTCACTTTTGCCTTGGCTGTAACTGGAGTCTTGTCACTCTTTAGGCTTAGGGGTTAGTGGGTAGTCAGAGCATGGTCTATAGCCAGGCCCATTGTATTCTTTTTTTCTACAGAAACTGTTTTTCACCATACCAACATAAAAGGCCTCCCAACAATTCAGACCAACCTTTATCTTAATGAAGTCTGAAGTTCACTCCTCTGTTTATGATGTGTAACAATTGAAGAGGGAGATATAAATTTTGCAGCTATTATGTAATCAAAAACATTTGTGTTTTTCCAAAGAGGAAGGAGGAGGCAAAAAGGGGATGGGAAAGCAAGGAGAGAAGAAAAGGAAAAAAACCAGAATTGGAGGTTCAGATCCTGTGCTGTGAGCAGGAAGTGGAAACTCATCCAGCTGTCACATAAAAACAAAAGAAAAATGCTTTATGTATTCAATCATTATTAAGTGTTCTGTTTGTCTATTTCCCATGTTATTTGCCAGTATGTATTTGTTTTCAAATGTTAGCATTTTAAGAGCAATAGAAGTAGTTCCTTTTAAGATAAAAATTGTGACTTCTGGGAAGATGGTGGTGGAGCCAGTTGGACTTTGTGAGTCCCAGTGTGAGAGAGTGAGAATTTTGCATAAGTGTGAGTGGCTGACTGAGTAGGAACTCGGGAGCAAATGGCCAGGACTTTCCTGGGGAAGCAGCCGGTGCCACAGCTGCCCTACTTGGACCCTAGCGCTTTCCAGGGTGCAGAAACTGATCACCATTTTTTAAAAATTAGCAAATCAGCATCTTCCCAGGAAGAAGCTGCCAGGAGTGACTGCCTCACCTTTGCAGTTCCTGGTCAGACTCTGCCAGCAAGGGCTGTGAAGGGAGCACAGTGATGGAGCCCAGTGGCAGAGTCTCACTGGAGAAGAAGCAGGCACCCTGCCACCATCTTGAAAACTGATCAGGAAAGTGCTCTGGCTTGCTCACCAGAGAGTGACAGACCTGATCTCTGTGACTGGCAGATTAAATACTCAGGTGTTGATCATAACTCAGAGGGAATATCCTGTAAGCACAAACTCCAGAAGGACAAGATGAGTACTGAGTCTCAGGTACCCCACTAACTACCCTGATTCAGGCAAAGGATGTGACCAGAAAAGGATGAGGAAGACCTCAGAAGAGATCATCAATAAGCATCTCCCACTGCCACTGACCCAATCCTCTCCTCCTCAGCAATCTTCTGAACATCAGACCCACACAGCTGGAGCATGCCTGAGAGGGATGAGCCCAAGTGGAGCCTGGAAGTCAGCCATGATAGGAGGATTTTACTGTAGGATAAACCTGGCTGGGGTGCCCACCCACCAGTACCTGGGAAAGAGACAATCCCATACCTCCCGACTGGAGGGGATTCCCCTGACAATATGAGAGTGGAGGGAGGACTAACCCCCTACCCACCTTCGCTGCCTCTTACTCCTTCCCTGGACAGACACTGGGGAGAATATGAATAAGGCCGCAGCTCCACAGGAGACAGCAGAGGGGCTTACCTGTAAGCAGCTGAGAGGAACAATTATAGAACCTGCCACAAGAGGACAGATTGTTTTTTGCTTTTTTCTGTTTGTTTTTTTCTGTTGTTGTTGTTTTAGTTTTTTTTTCTTTTCCTTTTTGCATGAATGTGTATGTGAAGGTTCTACCTGCATTCCCAATCATGTTTTTTTCTTTCTTTTTATTATCTTTCTTTTTTCTTCTTTTGTTTTCTGTTTATGTGTGTACATGAGTGATTGTACATCTTTCAGCTTTTTTGATTGCTTTATTTTTTGTTATTCTCTTTTTTTAGTTTAATGTATGTGTGAATGTGTGTGTGAATGTATGTGCATGGGTTCAATTTGAATTCCTTTTTTTCTCTTCTCTTTTTTCTTCTCTTTTCATTTTGTGTTGGGTGTTTGTGTGTGTTTGGTTTTCTTGTTGTTTGTTTTGCTTTTTTTTCCAATTTTTTTTGGTCTTTGTGTGTGTGTGTGTGTGTGTGTGTGTGT
>CAUYQG010176024.1:0-11665 GCA_963574415.1 Tarsius wallacei | reverse complement strand
TTAATACTTTCATAAGTGTTTCTTGTAGAGGTGGTCTGGAGGCAGCTTAAGTTCTTAGGGATTGGATATCTGGGAAAGATTTTAATTCTCCCTCACTGATGAAGCTTAGCTTGCCTGGGTAGGTTATTCTTGGTTGAAATTATTTATCTTTTAGAACTTTGAAGATGGGGCTCCAAGCTCTCCTAGCCTGGAGGGTTTCTGTAGATAAACCTGCTGATATTCTAATTGGTCATCCCTGGTAGGTAATCTGACCTTTTTCTGTTGCTGCCTTTAGGATTTTTTCTTTTTTACCTACTTTGCTTAGGCGAATATTATGTGTCTTGGAGTTGGTCTTTTCATTTGTTGTCTTGCAGGAGTTCTCTGAATCTCTTGTGTTTGAAATTTTGCATCACTGATGAGATGAGGGAAGTTTTCTTGAATTATTTCATGAAATGTTTGTTCCAGTATGACCTCTGACTCTCTCTCTGCCTCTGGAAGGCCAATTACTCTTAGGTTGGGTCTCTAGAAGTAATCATTCATCTCTTAAAGGTTTTGTTCTGTCTTTTGAAGCTTCTTTTCTATGTTTTTGACAGTTTGGGTTAGTTCTGTATTTTGGTCTTAAAGCTCTGAGATTCTTTCTTCTGCTTGGCTAGTTCTGCTTTCCATGCTTATTAGTTTGTTATTATTTCCATCACAGCATTCTTTACTGTTGTTATTTATGTCATCAGCTGCTTCCTATTTTCCTCGTCTCTCCTCAATTTTTAAAATTCTCTCTAATAATGTCTTGATGTCTGGGTTTGTTGCATGTCACCAGTCATTCTGGGGGCTCTTCATTGTTTGTTTTCTGAAGTCTGTTTTCTTAGTGTCTGACCTCCCAGGGGTCTGTGTGAGACCTATATTTTTCTTTTGGTTTTTCTTCATTTGTACATAGTGTTTTTCTTTTTATTTGTTTCAATCTTTGTGTCTCTTTTCACTTGTCATTCTGGGGGCTCCCTACTTTTTCCTTCCCTCCACTTCCCCATCTTCTTTAATTCTGTTATTCAGGGGTGGTGGGGTTGCTTTTACTTCTGTTTGTTCAATCTCGTATTCTTCCTTATATATTTCCTCTTGCTTTGTTCAATTCTGGAGTTGGGGGTGGTCCTTTTTACAGTTTTGAGATTTAGTTAAGGGGGGAGCTGCTATCTGCAGATCCCAGTATCTGCCGACAGGTGTGTGGATAATTTGAAACCCACTTCCTACTGCCTTGGAATCTGTCCATGCAGTGGGGTTGTAGGTTTACTCCCTGAAAGCAATATGAGGTTAACAGAGGGAAGAGAATGAAGCAGGCAGTGGGGGGAAGAGGGCGGTGGAGAGAGAGAGGAGTAAGAGGAAAAACAGATGATCATACCGATTAACAAGTGAAAAGAGACACAAAAACTGAAACAAATAAAAAGAAAAATACTAACCACTACTACAGACTAACCAACAACCATACAAAAAAACTAAAACATGCAATGATGCTAACATACAAGCTAACCAACCTCCTTATTGGTGTGCTATTCCTCTATACAAAGATGGGGTTTACAGAGAAATGAAAAAAAAGGAATAGATTAAAATCAGAAGATGGAAGCACACTCTGAGACTTCCTTTAAGTCCAGTGTCCTTTCAGCTCTGATTTCTAGCTGTCTCTGCAGGCTGGTAGATTTGTTCACAGTTAGGGTCAGTTACCCCTGGCCTGCTGTGAAGGGCAGTTCAGTTCTGGGCTCCCTGCTCAGTCTATTACTCAGATCTGGCCTGTGTCTATTTACCAAGGGGCAAAAGCTTCTGTCATTCCCCTTTTGATCTTGTTATCTTGGATCCCCAGCAGGTGGTGCTATCTCACCACTCCAGTTGATCTTTATCTGCAGCTGCTGAAGCCTGTGAGTCAGCGACCAGGAGGGGAGGGAGCGGGTGATGGTAGCCAGTAGCCACGGTGGTGGGCCTCCTGGTACACTAAGAAGCTCCATGAGCCTGGCTCCGGGCGAGGGGTGTGGTGTGGCATGGCAGTGGCAGTGGCAGTGGCAGCGACAGTCCTAGAGGCAGCGATCTCAGTAGATCGTGCTTGCGGGGGCTTCACAGTCCGAGATTGTGGGTTGTCTCAGGCATGGGCGGGGCAATAGCCATGGGGGCAGCAGCTGCGGCAGCGGCCCAGACTGCTGTGATATTTGAGCGGTGATGGCGGCTGAGCTCCCTGTGAAGAGCAGGCTACCGAAGATGGAAGCTGCAGCCTGTGGGAGAGAGCTAGAGTCTTATTTGTGTTCTCTTTCATGGAGGGTCTCACAGACCAACCTGCCCCATCACCATCTTGCCGGAAGTCCCTGAGGGGGTTCTTTATAGGTGACTAGATGACTTTATTTTGCTGTTTTTAAATTTTCACTCTATCATTGACTTGTACATTTTGATTCTAGTCTGCTTGTGGAGAACAACATTTAGTGTTGTATCTGTTTGAGAATTGATGGACCACTTCTTGTATTTGGATGTCTAAGATTCTTGCTAGAATGGGAAGACCATGCAAATGTGATACTACCATGCCCCTTTCTAGCCTGTGGTTCATGATGTTTAACCTGTCTAAAATTGCTCAAGGTATCTCCATCTAACTGCAATGTAGTGTAGTTTCTACTCTCTGTCTCACTAAAGTGGCCTGATCAGCTCCTCTGTGGTGGCCAAATTGGCTCTTCCCTTTCTGTGGGGTATTTTTTTTCCTCTCTTTGTTAAAATTATAAAGATGTGGGGTTCAATTGAGGGTTAGGTATACAAACATTGATTAGGCAGGTACCTTTGTTAATGAGATATGCCCCACCCTCCCCTAGCAGTTTCCCTCAACTGCCAATCCCACCCCCCCTCCCCTGACATTTTCCCACTACGACCAATCCTTTTCTTATAGTATTATAATAATTGTTAAAGGTCCGCTTATGAGTGAAAACATATGGTACTCTGTTCTTTGTTTCTGTGATAGATCACTGAGTATGATTGACTCTAAATCCATCCAAGTTGCCACAAAGTCCCTATGTTTGTTCTTCCTTATGGTTGTATAATATTCCGTTGTGTATATATACCACATTTCTTTTATCCAGTCCAAATTTGATGGACAGCATGGTTGGTTCCATGTTTTTGCTATTGTGAATAGAGCTGCAACAAACATACGTATGCAGGTATCTTTTTTATAGAACGATTTGAGTTACTGTGGGTATATTCCCAATAGGGGAATTGCTGGGTCATATGGAAGGTCAATTTCTAGTTCTTTCAGAAATTGCCACACTGTTTTCCAAAGAGGTTGCAATAGTTTGCATTCTCACCAGCAGTGTAGAAGTTTCCTTTTTCTCTTCATCCTCACCAGCAGCTGTTGTTGTTTGTTTTACTAATGATGGCCATTCTGACTGGTATTAGGTAGTATCTCAATGTGGTTTTGATTTGCATTTCTCTGATTGTGAGTGGGGTTAAGCACTTTTACATGTGTCTGTTGGCTGCCCATCTATCTTCTTTTGAGAAGTATCTATTCATGTCTTTTGCCCACTTTTTAATGGGGCTGTTTGTTTTTTTCCTTTTGGCACATTTGAGTTCCTTGTAGATCCTAGATGTTAGGCCTTTGTCAGATATACAGTTGGCAAATATTTTTTTCCCAGTTCATGGGCTGTCTCTTTGCTCTCTTGATGATTTTTTTGGCTTTGAAGAAGCTTATCAGTTTGATTAGGTCCCACTTGTCTAACTTATCTCTTATGACGTGGGCACCTGGGGTTTGATCAGGAATTGGTGGGCACCTGGGATTTGATCAGGAATTGGTTGCCAGTTACAATTTCCATAAGGGTGTCTCCTGCATTTTCTCAGGTTCTTATACTTTGTGGTTTTACAGTTAGATTTTTGGTGCATTTAGAGTTGACTTTTGTGTATGGGGATAGGTCGGGGTCCTGTTTCAATCTTCTGTATGTGGTCAGCCAGTTCCCCCAGCACTATTTACTGAATAGGTTCTCCTTTCCCCAGTGGTTGTTGAGAAGCCTTTGTCAAAGATGAGTTGCTTAAGAAATTGAGACTTTGCTTCTGGAATCTCTATCCTGTTCCATTGGTCTATGTGCCTATTCTTGTACCAAAACCGGGCTGTTTTGGTTACTGTAGCCTTATAGTAAAGTTTGAAGTTTGGATGTGTGATACCTTCTGCTTTGTTTCTTTTGCTAAGGATTGTTTTCGCTATTCATGGTCATTTACGTTTCCATATGAATTTCTGTATTGTCATTTCCAGGTCTGAGAAGAATGATGTTGGTAACTCAATGGGTATTGCGTTGAATCTGTAGATTGCCTTTGGTAGGATGGACATCTTAACAATGTTGATTCTTCCTATCCATGAGCATGGAATATTTTTCCATTTGTTTGTGTCTTCTTGGATTTCTTTGAGCAGTGTTTTGTTGTTCTCATTGTAAAGGTCTTTCACTTCTCTGGTTAGGAAGATGCCAAGATATTTTTTTTCTTGTATGGCTATTGTGAATGAGATTGTGCCTTTTATTTGGTTCTCTGCCTGCTTGTTGTTGGTGTAAAGAATGCAACTGTCTTTTGCACATTTATTTTGTACCCGGAGACTTTGCCAAAGTCCTTTATCAGTGCAAGTAGGTTTTTGACAGATTCTCATGGATTTTTCAAGGTATAGGATCATGTCATCAGCAAAGAGAGATAACTTGACTTCCTCTTTTCCTTTTTGGATACCCCTGATTTCCTTCTCTTGTCTACTTGTCCTAACTAGGACTTCCAATACAATGTTGAACAAGAGGGGTGAGAGTGGACAGCCTTGTCTTGTTCCAGTTTTCAGAGGAAATTCTTCCAGTTTCTGTCCACTGAGCAATATGTTAGCTGTGGGTTTATCATAAGTGGCAGTTACTATTTTAAGGTATGTTCCTTCTATACCTAAGTGTTTGATGGTTTTTATCAAGAAGGGATGCTGGATTTTTGATTAAAAGCTTTTTCTGCATCTAATGATATAATCATGTGGTTCTTGTTTTTACAACTGTTGATGTTAATTACATTTATGGTCTTGTGAATGTTGAACCAGCCCTGCATCCTGGGGATGAAGCCTACTTGCTCATGGTGAATGATTTTTGAGATTTGTTTTTGGGTCTGATTTGCTAGAATCTTATTGAGGATTTTTGCATCTATGTTCATAAGGGATATTGGCCTGTAGTTCTTTTTGTTGTTGGATCTTTACCCGGCTGGGGTATCAGTGTGATGTTAGCTTCATAAAATGATTTGTGGAGAATTTAATCCTTCTCAATTGTCTGGAATAATTTCAATAGGATTGTTTTCAGTGTCTCCTTCTATGTTTTGTAGAATTCTGCTGGAAAGTCATCGGTCTAAGGCTTTTTTTTTTTTCTAGGTAGTTTTTGTATGACAGAGTCAATTTCCTGGGTTGTTATTGGTCTATTTAGTGTCTCAATGTCTTCTTGTTTTAACCTGGGGAGGTTTGTGATGTCAGAAAGTCCTCCATTTCATTTAGGCTATCAAGTTGGTTTCTATACAGGTGTACATAGTAATTTCTGATAATTTTTTGTATTTCTTCAGAGTCAGTTGTGTTTGATCTTTTGTATTTCTGGTTGTGTTTTTGGGCTTTTTCTCTCTTTTCTTGGTCATTCTAGCTAGGGGTCCATCAATCTTGTTAATTCTTTCTAAGAACCAGCTTTGTGTTTTCTTGATGTTTTCTTTGGTATTTTTTTCTTGTGTGTCCCATATCTGGACTCTTATCTGTGCAATATTAAAAAAAAAAAAACACAATAGCTGACCCAGGATGTTGCCTAACCTCACACTGGCTTTTCTATCTACTTAGATCTTTTCTATCTAGATCTTCTGTAATTGCTTTCTTCAGCATTATGTTATTCTCAGGACACAAGATTTTTACAAGTTTTGATGTGTTTTTGTCTTATATTTCTTTTTTATATTTACACATATTTTATTATCATAGGATTGTAACTGGTAAGGTATTTTTCATTTCAGTTTTCCTATTTCTAGTACTGAAATACAAATGATTTTATAAACTAATCTTAAATGCTGAAATTTTATTGAACTCACTTTTACTTATTTGTTGTTTTTGATGTTCTGGAATCCCAAGGGATTTCCTATAGAGCTAATCATGTTCACTGCAAAAAGGCACACAAGTTTATTCATGATCATAGGGACAGAACATTAAACTTTTTATCATTAAATATACTGATAGCTTTAGATTTTTAATAGATAAAATTTGTCAAATTCAGGAATTTCTGCTCCTAACTTGCTGAGGATTTTTTTTTTTTTTTGAGTTGGAGTCTCACTCTGTCGCCAGACTGGAGTGCAGTGGCTGCTCCCAGCCACCACAGCCTCGACCTGCTGGGCTCAGGTGATCCTTCTCTCTCAGCCTTCCAAGTAGCTGGAACTACAGGCATGTGCTACCACACCCGGCTAATTTTTTTGATTTATTGTAGAGATGAGGTCTTACCAAGTTGCCCAGTCAGGTCTCGAACCCTGGGGTTCAGGCAATCCACTTACCTCAGGCATGGGATTACAGGCTGAGCCACAGAGCCCGGCTGGGTTTTGTTTTTATTTGTTTTTTGTTGTTTTTTGTTTTTGTTTTTTACTTATGAAGGATTATTGAATGTGGTTACATGTTTTTAAGAATGGATTGCTATGGCCATGTGATTTTTCTTTAACCTGTGAATATATTAGATCACATTAATCGATTTTAAAATATTTAACCAGGATTGCATCCCTCCAATAACCACAGTTGGTCATTCTATAAAATAATCTTTATATATTTAAATAAAATTTAGTAGTAATTTAAATAATGTTTTATCTGTAGTCTTCAGGGATACTTGTTTTTTTTTCTTTTTGCGTACTGGGTTTATCTGCATTGGGTATCATGGCAACAATTAGGTTCATAAAGTTAGTAGGGAAATGTTATTTTCTCTCTATTTCCTGGGAGAGATCTTGTAGAATTGTTAATTCTTCTTTAAACCATCATAGGCCTTCTCCAGTGAAAATATTCATATTTTGAAATATATTTTATGTGAGGTGTTAAAGTACAAATTCAATTTATTTGTTATATAGAGGACTGTTAAATTCAGTATACAATATTTCAAGGACAGTGAGTAATGCTATTTTATAGGATTGGTCCATATTGTCTAAGTAGTTGAACTGATGGCTATAGAGTTGTTCACAAGCTTTTTAAAAATCATCCTTTATATGTCTATAAGAGTTGTAGAAGTATCATTTATTTCATTCCATCTTGGTAATGTGTGCCTTTTCTTTATATTGTGAGAATTGTTAGAAGTTTTACACTTTTACTGGTATTTTTGAAGAAGCAATTATTTGTTTTCTGTTCTTTCCTACTTTTAATTGGATTGATTTCTGCTCTTTTAAGAAATATGTCCATCCTTACAATTGCCTTGTTGTTTATTTTGCTCTTCATTTTCTAGTATCTTGAGATGAGAACTTACTTTTTGGATTTGAAAAAATGTGTTGATTATGCATTTTGGGCTTGCTTGAATGAATTGATCATTTATTCTCAACTCTGTTTTTAGTTGTATCTTACAAAACTTTAATTGAGCAATTATATAGCATGAATAGTGGGACAGATATTTATCTAAGGTCTATACCTGTATGTTCTTATTCATTCTTCACTTAATAGGATTAGTCAGGTGGTAGCAGGAAGGAAAGTTCTCAACTTCATTGCCATTGTTTCCAAACTGGAAATTCTGAACCACTCTTCATCTTTGCCTTTCAAGTGCTGATCCTCTCATAAGATGGATGCATTTTCTTACCATATTTCCTACATTTTCATTTTCTTTTCCTATTTGGCATTCAGAAGTGTGAGTCTATTTATATTTTAGTTTTGTTGAATTTCTGAATACACACACACATATAATTACAGTAGAAATGTGTATGCTTTTTCAAGCTAGAGACCATTGGATCTATCTCTTTACAACAATATAGACTGGCCTGTTCTTTCAGCACCTACCCAATCACTCCCTCAGTTGGGTAATCCCTGAGGAAAATGCGGCATCACCTGTATTAATACTATTTGTATGTATCATTTGTGACCTGTTTTAGTTTTTTGTTCTAGAATTTGTAATGAGCAATAATGGATATTATATTATAATATTTAAATTATGAAAGGTGGCTATTCTTCTTGAACCATGGTAAAGTCTTCATCTTCATCCTAAATTTTTCATTTGTCCATTTTATTTTGGGTAGGTCACTTTCCTTTCAGCAGCTTGTTTTCTTCAGCATAATATAAGAATATATGTGATTGGATGTAGTTTTATCAGCCAGAATACACTTTATTTTTATTTTTGTTTTTTTGAGTTGGAGTCTCACTCTGTCGCCCAGACTGCTGGGCTCCGGCAATCCCTCCGCCTCAGCCTTTCGAGTAGCCAGAATTACGGGCATGCACTACCACGCCCGGCTAACTTTTTGATTTATTGTAAAGATGAGGACTCACCAAGTTGCCCAGGCAGGTCTTGAACCCATGGGCTCAGGCAATCCACTCACCTCAGCCTCCCAAAATGCGGGATTACAGGCTGAGCCACAGAGCCCGGCTCACAATACACTTTTAATTAACCACTTTAAGAAAGTATTCAGCATTCTGCTTTCAAAAACACTTTAATTATATGTATTTACTCAAACTTTTCTCCCCCAGAAGATAAACTGGTGAAAATATAGTGACTTTCCCCCCTAAATTTCTCAGCGAATAGCCATTTATTTACATGGAGAAATTCTATGAATCTACAGAGATGGAGAGATAGTTACGTACATAGTAATACATATCAATGAGAGAAAAAATGTAGTTTGATAATATTCTTAGAGAAATAGGACTTTTTATAACCGAAAATATGTTAATGCTATCTTTTGCATATTTCTGAAACAAGTCTACTTATTGGATCTAGAAATGTTTGATGACTCAGGAATGGTACAAATGTCTGGGGATTATATTTTAAATCAAGAATAAAACCTGTTTATTCTGAACATGTAAGTTTTGCTTCTCTTCAATTTAAAATTCTCACTATTGAGTTTTTTTGGGCTCCACCATTTCCCCTCCTAAAACTTGTTTTAATAAACAGTAAAACAATGTGTGGACGTGGAATTCAGTTGTTGGAATAAAACAAAAAATGGCATTTTTGTATATGTACACACTTGTCTGTACAGCAGTGGTTGGACCTCACAATATGGATTGTGAATTCACTCTGAAGGAGTTATGATGCCTTGTTTCCATATATCTGACCCCCAGTCCTGCCTGCCACTTTCTGTTCTGAGTTTCTGGAAGCTCTCAACAGCTTAAACAGGTTAGAGAGTGATGTAATGAGATTTTGCTCATCTCAAGCTTTCTCATGGGGAACACATGCTCATGTTGTAAAGATATGTTCATATTGGCCTGCCAAGTTCTGTCCTTTCAAATGAACTAGTTAATATTCTTCAAAATATTTCATTTTAAAAATTGCCCTCCATATTTTTTCATATGCAATTATAAATGTGTTTTCTGGTTGTTAAATTCTTCAATTCATGCATTTGAGTCTTGTATCAGGGAGATTGCCTTTAAACTTTTACTACATATATAAATATATTTGTATGATTTATTGATATGTAAGTGTATATATATAAATATATATACACATATATATTTTATTTTTTTATTTTTATTTTTATTTATTTATATATTTTGAGTTGGAGTCTCACTCAGTCACCCAGACTGGAGTGCAGTGGCTGCTTCCGGCCACTGCAGCCTTGACCTGCTGGGCTCTGGCGATCCTTCCGCCTCAGCCTTCCAAGTAGCTGGAACTACAGGTGCGTGCTACCACGCCTGGCTAACTTTTTGATTTATTGTAGAGATGAGGTCTCGCCAAGTTGCCCATGCAGGTCTCAAACCTGTGGGCTCAGGCCTTCCATTCATCTCGGACTCCCAAAGTGCAGGATTACAGGCCAAGCCACTGAGCCCAGCCTACATATATATTTTCAATGTTGATCTGTTAGCACTGTTTTGGTTGCATTGTGTGAGTTCTGTTGACCCTTCATCCAGACTTTTTCCAAGAGCTAGGCTATGGTTGCTTTCATGACTTGAAAACAAACTAAGGGTAGAGGCAGGTATATTTATTAAGAATAAGTAAGTAGGGGCTTCTGGGTAAGATGGCGATGGCATAGGTGGAATTGTGAGATTCTCCAAATGTGAGTTCCCCAAAAAGACTCTTGCTTTCCTTCCCCCACCCCCTGCCCACTGCCAGCTGCATTGGTCTGAGGCCCGGGGACCCTCGGTCCCACGCAGGGCCAGTTATTGCGCCCCTGGCTGCTGCCTCACTTCCGGGAGTCTTGGGTCTTGGCTCCCTCCCTGGCTACATCTTCTTGCCCAGACCAAGCCTCCGGTCACCCTGGGAGGCTCTGGGCACCCGCCCCTCAGAGAAACCGATTCCATTTCTGACTGAAATATGCTGTGAGCAATCCGCGGCCACTTTCGCCACTCACTGCCTGCCCTTTGGAGTTTTGGAGCTCTGGAACTCTGGAGCTCTGGGTAAAGGAAGTGCACATCATTAGGAGGTGCTGATCACAGGCTTTCAGCTCCAGGGGAGGGAACTCCCGACCCCCTCCTCCACCCCAGCCCACTGGTAGTACCCTGGATAGAGTGCCCAGCTGTGCAGCTGATCCCCGGTGCCTCCCACGCCACCACAGTCCATCATAGTGGATTGCCCAGGGATCCAAACAAGCGGAGAGAAAGGATCCACGAAAGTGCAACTGCCACTTCGGCCATTCTCCAGGCAGAGACTTGCATTGCCTCGCCCACCTACCAACAGCCTCCACCTTGGTTCCCAAGGTAACATCACTAAACAGAAGACAAAGCCCCTCCCGTGTGCTGAAGCAGACAAAGGGAACTAAGCAGCAGACAGACGTCCCAGGCTGCAGGCCAAAAGAAGAAACCCAAGCTGCAGTAAATGTAGCTGTCTGCAATGAAAATAAGGGGAGAGGCCAAAGAGCATAGATGAACAGACTTTAGGCACTCAGGAAAAATCCCAGAGCTAGTCTGATTTCTTACTTTGACTTTTGATTTTATCACTTTGACTGTTTTGCTCACTTCTGTTTGCTTATTTACTTACACTATCTGTTTGTGTTAGGCAAAACACATCAAAAGACATGATTTTTTTGGCCTGCCTTTGTATAGCTACAAGTATTCTCTAGGGAATTTTCCTTGCCTGTTTTTATTCACTTCTCTCCAGGCTTGTGTCTCTTTTTCACCTCTTAGTTGGTATGTATGTCTGTCCTCCCTCTCACGCTTCTCTCTTTCTAACTTCCTATTGACCCCCTCTTCCTCCATTACTTTCCTCTTGTGTCCCTCCTTTTGTTCCAGGGACCAAACCTATATTCCGTTGCACAGAAAGATTGTAAGACAGTGGGAAATAGGTTCCAGTGGGCTCATACCCCAGTAGGTGGATGCTGGAATCAGCATATAGATTCTGAATCACAGAGTCCCCCTCAATTAAACCTCAAAACTGCAAAAAGTACAGCCCGCAGCCCATACTCCAACCTCAAAAGTGAACAAAGCCAGAGGACCCTCATAAGGAAGAACAGGAGATTGCACAATTGAAGCAAAAGCAACCCCACCTTCCCTGAAAAACAGAATTAAAGAAGGGGAAGGAAAGGAGGAGAGAGAGAAATCTATACAAATGAAGAAAAACCA
>CAUYQG010176023.1:0-36544 GCA_963574415.1 Tarsius wallacei | reverse complement strand
TGGGGGTCTTTTTAAAATACAAAGATTTATGTTTAAACTACTTCAGAATAAGGAGAATCTTTGCCAATTTCAAAGAGCTCTTGAAAAGAATATACTGCAAATTCTTGCCCCAAATTCAACATCTTTGGAGTGTACTTATTGTGAACTGTAAGGAAGCATCTCATATCTAATAAAATGTGACAGATTTTTGTAAAAAGATAGTTTCCTTTGCATATCATGGAGTTGAAAAGTCATTGTCTCAACCAGGCATGGTAGCTTACCCCTGTAGTCCCAGCTCTTTGGGAGGCTTAGGCAGGAGGATCGCTTGAACCCAGGAGTTCAAGACCAGCCTGGGCAATATAATGAGATCCCCATCTCCATAAAACTTAAAAAAAAAAATTAGCCAGGCATAGTGGCACATGCCTGTAGTCCCAGCTACTCGGGAGGCTGAGACCAAAGGCTGAAGTGGAAGGATCACCTAAGTCCAGAAGGCTGCAGTGAGCAACAGAGTGAGACCCTGACTCAAAAAAAATGTCATCATGTTACACAATGCCTTATCTGTTTGTTCATTTATCCATCTGTTTATTCATCCATCCATCCATTCATCCATCCATCCATCCATCCATCCATCCATCCACTCATCCACGCACTCATTCTGTAAATACCCAGAGGATACTCACAACACCTGTTACCATGCTGGTTACCAGAGATACAAGAGATGAATCAGAAACCTTCCTTAGTCCTTGGAGCTCAGAATCTGGTACAATAGATCCTTGGCACGTGCGGATTTAACAATTGTGGTTTTGACTATTTGTGAGTAACCCAAAGTTTCGTGACTTCATAACTTGTCATTTTTGCTCCTACTTGTGGATGATAGAGGTATTCGATGAAACTAGTGACCAAAGAAGGAACCTTTGGATTAATGAGTGGGCTTAGCTCACAACCCAGTATCCCCCTAAGACCATCTTTGTTGTTCTGCACCCCAAGTTATTTTCATTAAGGGATAAAACACTATTCTAGGAGAGGAGGTATAATAAACTCACAAAGAAAATCACCTGCCACCGCCATTCACTGAACTAAAGAGAAAGATCTACTTACAATTCTGATGAGAGAGATTATGTGACACATTACATAGCATATTGAGTAATTTGAGAATTTGCACACTAATATCAAAGGTCCTCTTTGGCTAATGAAAGTTGATTTCATTATGTACCCATAGCCTTTGGGGAAGCTGTGACTTTAAGGCTAATTACAAACATTTGAGGCTAATTGCAAATATTCCTGGGACTCCAAGTTGTAAGGCCTCTCTCTGCTGAAGTGGTTCCCCCTCTGGTAGAAACATTTTCAATATTTTTATTTTGGAGGAAGGATACTCCAGTGCCCACATCACCAATGCCACATAAGTCGTCATCCCAATTCTGCTGTTTTTATGGTCTCAAAGTTAAAAGAGAAATTAATCTGCCAAGCTCCTGCCAGTTTTATAACTTCCTCTCCCAAGGAAAACTTGGAGTGACTTCCCCAGTGCCTGGGCTACAGATATTTACAAGACACCTTCCCGAGTTTCCTGCCCACTTTGAAAACACTGGTGTTCTGGTGTGGGCACAGACTTTCTGCTCCCCAAATGGCATTTCTAAAACTCAGGAGGAGAATTTTTTCTTGCTTTATTGTTGGGCTGTCTTCATTCCAGTGTTCCAAGAGCTACCTTTTTTTTTTTGGTCCTCTTTTTTATCTTGAGGCCCCAGACACGAAGACTCCTGTTGGCTTGTTCCATATCGAAGTATCCTGGGATGAGATTACAGATTAGTATCCTCAGTGAGGTCCTTGCTATCCACAGATGGAAAAGCAAGGTTCTGGAATTAATGCATTGGGGGAGAGTGTGTGCTATAGGTGTAAGAGATTGTCATGTATTTTCCTAAAAAAAAATTCTTCAAAGCGTGAGCTCACTGCATAGAGCAGGGATCACCTTAAAGATTCAGTATGAAGTGCTCCATGGCTCTCTTTTTTATTTGACACAAAATCTGACCTTTTTTTATTAAAACATAGATTGTATTTTCCGACTCTCGCCAGGGGTTTCCTTTCATCTTCTAGGATATCTTACCATCCCTCTTAACTTTGGGATTAGCAGTAACATTTACCCCAGCAGCCCCAACCTTTCTTCTCTCCTTCTAAGTATTTAGACTGTTTATTACATGTATGTGCAAAAAAAAAAAAAAACAGTGTATGTGCACATCTCCTGCCCAACCTCCTGCCTTCCAATTATTCCTTCGAGTGACCGCTCTGGATGATCATTCATCCCTTCTTTGTTTCCTTCTCCTCCTCCTCCTCCTCTTCCTCCTCCCGCTCCTTCTTCTTCTGTCTTTTTCCTCTCTCTTTCTCATTCTTTCTGTCTCCCCTCTCTTTTTCTCCTCACCTCTCTCTGTCTCCTCTATGCATGTGTCTCTCCCTCATCCTCTGTCTCTGTCGTGTTCTCTCTCTCCTCTCCCTTCTGTTTCCTCTCTCTCTGTCTCTCCTCTCTCCCTCTCTCCCTTCTTCCCCCTTTCTCCTTCTCTCTCTCTCTCTCCCTTCTTTCCTTCTCTCCCTTCTCCCCCTCTCTCTCCCTTTCTTTCTCCTCTCTCTGTCTCTCCCCTCTCTCCTCTTCTTCTATTCTTTGTCTATCTCTAGCTCTCCCTCTCTCTCTCCTCTCTCCTTCTCCTCCTTCTCTGCCTCTCTCCCTATCCCTCTCCCTCTCTCTCCCCACTTTCCCTTTGCTTCTTCTCCTCCCATGCTGATCTAGGAGACATATTCTGCTTTCATCAAGGCCAGCTGCAGGTGACAGTTGGACTGGAGTGAAAATAGACCGAGGAAGAAAGGAATTAAATATTCAGAGGAAATTCACGCTCAATCAAGAATCAGCATCAGAGTCCTTGAAATGCCCCACCCAGACTTAGGTGCAGTGCCCTAGGAGTGGGAAGTGAGAGGTGATTCCCTATGGGGTATAGAGAGGAAAAAGGAGCTGGACAAAGGCGTGAGTTCTGCCAAAGTCTAGCCTGAGCCCACAGCAGGCTCTGAGTATGAACCCCCACCTCCAGAAGGAATCTCCACTGTTTTCAGCTGCCCAATTTGTGTGGTATCTTGTTCAGCCACCCTAGTAACCTCACAGGACACGTAGGCAGAGGCCCCTCGTGGTGAGGGAATGAGTCTAGATGGGGGTGGCCAACAACCTGTCTGGCTTTGCAGATGTTGTTGCAGAACTTTAGGGGTTCTCAGACTTCCAAGTTTGAACCTGGCCTTCCAGCTTTTTGTGAGCATACATCTGCCAAGACCGGAGGACAGACAATAATTTTAACAGTCTTTCTTAGTTTGATTTGCAGCTTTTAAAAACTTAGATGCCAGTTGGACTCATGACCCAATCCCTGTAATTGTTGGGGTATGCCCACCCCAGAACTTTCTTCTCCCCACATTTACATGAAATTAGTTTTTTTTTTTTTAAAAAGGGTCCCATCTCTGGAGTGATTTCTGCTGCAGACTTGTTGGAGACACACGTGCAACCAGCTTAAACTTTTCTGGATTTTCCTTCATGTAATTTTTTCCCTTCTCGAAGATAGCTGAAAATCACTTCTGGTTACTAGGGCAGCTTATCAGGTTGATGGTCTTTCTGTTTCCTCACCTACTCGTGGCCTCACACCAGCATCAGAAGAACCATCTGCCATGGAGTCTGTGACAGGGCCAGCAGAAACCGTGCTCCAGATCAAAGCAGAAAGAACACTTCCATCTCACACAGACTGTGACCAGGGCAAGCCCCATATTTATAACACTTTCCAAATCAGTGTAATTTAGATTGCCTTTATATTGAGAACAAGCTGGAATTCCCCCAAACCATCAAGCGCTCTGCCAAAGCTCTGGGACAGCTATTTTTTAAAATAAATAAGCAGGTTGTTTTTAAAAAATGGGGGGGGGGGGGGTGGGGGGCGGTGGCTCATGCCTGTAATCCCAGCTCTTTGGGAGGTTGAGGTGGGAGGATTGCTTGAGCCCAGGAGTTCAAGACCCGTCTGGGCAACATAGTGAGACCTCATCTCTACAAAAAAAAATTAGCTAGGTGTGGTGGTGCGTGCCTATATAATCCCAGCTACTCGAGAGGCTGAGGTAGAAGGATCAGCCTGAGCCCAGGAATTCGTGGCTGTGGTGAGCCGTAATCATGCCACTACACTCCAGCCTGGGCGACAGAGTGAAATTCAGACTCATAAAAATAAAATTAAATAAAGGAGCCCTATTTAAATGAAATTCCATTTCAGGTCTCTAGGTATAGATATTTCTCTCTCTGAAGTATAAGAAAACCCCTGCACTGGGTGCCATGGTATTAAGTGAGGGACAAACCACGGTCCTTGTCCTCCAGGGACTCACAGTTTAGTACAGTCAGGTCTGAGCCATGCATGGAGGGGGTGAGAGGGGCAATCTTCCAATGGCTCGCTCTCCAGTCGCTCACCCTGGGGCCTGGGGATGTACCTGTGGTGGGTGCCTCCATTCAAACCCAGCCTGAAACCTCCCCCTCCTGCCTCTGCTCCAGGTCCCACTTCCCTCCATTACTCAGAAAGCAAGTCCAGAGTGTGTGTTCATTGGACAGAACAACACTCCGAGCCACTAACCTTTCCATGTCCCTTAATAGAAGCGAAACCTCCTTGTAACTTACAGCTCATTTTCCCTTCACCCTAGGTTGGTCCTGCTCTCATTCCAACTTCCCAAAAGAGAACACTGAGACTCAGGGAGGCCATAGTGACCCATCCAGGAAAAATGGAAGGAGACTTGGACACTGTGTACGTGGATTGGAGTGGGGATGAGAGGGGTGGGAAAGATTGAGTCGACATTCTACCATCTTCTACGTGCGTGACCTTGGTGAAGTCATCTGACTCTGCTAAGCCACTGGTTCCTGTCTGTAAAATGTTGATGATAGGGCTGCCTCTGGGGAGCTGGTGAGAATTGACTGATAAAATATATTCAGGCCGGGCTCGGTGGCTCAGCCTGTAATCCCGCGCCTTGGGAGGCTGAGGTGAGTGGATTGCCTGAGCCCGCGGGTTGGAGACCCGCCTGGGCAACTTGGCGAGACCTCATCTCTACCATAAATCAAAAAATTAGCCGGGTGTGGTAGCATGCGCCTGTAGTTCCAGCTACTTGGAAGGCTGAGACGGAAGGATCGCCAGAGCCCAGCAGGTCGAGGCTGCGGTGGCCGGGAGCGGCCACTGAACTCCAGTCTGGGTGACAGAGTGAGACTCCAACTCAAAAAATATATATATATATATCCAGAATGTTCAATACATTCTCCAGAAAATAGAAAACATGCCATATCCCACATATAGATATTTGAGAGGTAGGGCGAGACTCTGAACACTGAATTCTCTCCCCTCTTGCCCGTGGCTCCTCTGTGGCCCCATTCCCCAGGTACCAGGTACATAACCTGCTTTTAGTGAATAGATACCTTCAGTAGGCCATACCTTTGCCCCAAGATTCAGGGCCAGACCAAGGAGCAGACACTTAGCCGAGGACAGGCAGGAAGGCAAGGAGCCACCTGCTGTCCCCCCCGGCAGGGCGGGTCCTTGTTTGGGTAGCTCTACAGGCTTCCTGACTACGCAAATCACACCGAGAGCAAGGTTTGGCTTCTGAAACCGCTCGTCCCTTCTACCCACGAAACCCCAAACCTGCCGCTCAAGGAGGCTATAAACAGCTCTTGTGCTTTCAGACACGGAAAAAGCGTACTTGAGGCAGGCATCTTACTTCCAAAAACTCAGTCTGAAAGTCAAGGGCCTCTTCGTTCTGAACACAAGAGAGAAGAGGGTGCTTAGGTGGGAGAATGAGTTGATGGACGTGCAAGTCGGGAGATTTGCAGGAGGGAAAAAGATAGAAAGGTCTGGGAAGGAGACTTTGTTGTTTCTCTTTCCTCTCTCTTCCAGCAAGGCACTAGGAGTTGACTTCCGGAAGAAAGATGGCATTGATTTTTAAACCTGCAGTTTTTAAGCATAGTATTTATTTTCATTCAAGTAACGGAAAAGTCATGAACATGCAACTGAAGATTGCTAAAGATTCACTTTCCCCTTGAAAGGTCACTGTCCAACCTGTCCCTCTTGGGCAAAGGATGGCTGTCAGCTGGTCCCCCATCTCTTATGACTGTCCATGAACTTGCAGCAGCCAGGTACCTGGATGTCTCAGTGCAGAACTGATCAGACTGCTATGTCCTGTTGAAAGAAAATTTTTATTCAGTGAGTGCAATTTTCTAATGTTTGCTACCCCAGGCTTTATTACCACAGGGGCACCAATTAAAATGAAGTTTTCCTGCCCACAGATTTTAATTCAGTGGCACTGGGTGGGGCCTGGGAATCTGCATTCTTAAAAAAGATGCTCCTCCCCAACCTCCTGACTCCTGGGTGATTCTCAAGTGTATGTTTCCAGGGCCAAACTTTAAGGGACTCAGACACAGCACCTCCCAAGGACCAGACACCCTGTGAGATGCCTCTTAGAGCATCTGGATGATTGGTTTGAGTGATCGTCATATTAATACACATGAACCTTCTTACAAAAGAATTGTTTCTAATGTTACAGTTGGCGAAATAGAGGTTCAGAGGGATTAGGTAACTCCTCCTGGTCACATAGTGAGAAAGGGGGTAGATTTGACTAGTGTCTGTACAATTCCTAAAGCCATCCACTATTTTATCTGTTAGTAGATACAATAGTGATAGTACTGATCTCAAATGGTTAAATAAGATAATATTAAGTTGAACCATATGAAATGGCTAGCATTCCATCGTTGATAACCTACACAAGCAACCATTTCATAGAGGTTGACCTAATAATTGAAAAGTACCTGGAACAAAGTCATAGCTCAAGAAATGTCAAACATCATTAGAAACGTTTGTGGGTAGAACTGTGTCCCTCCCAAAGATATATTGACATTTGAGCTCCCAGTGCCTGTGTATGTGACCTCGTTTGGAAATAGGGTCTCTGCAGATGTAACCAGGTTAAGATGAGGTTGTACTGGATTCGTGTGGGTCCTAAATTCAGCCACTGATGTCCTTATAAGGAGAGAGATTTAGAGATGCAGGCACACAGAAGGAAGAAGGCCCTGTGACAGTGAAGGCACAGATTGGAGAGATGTAGCCACCAGCCAAGGTACACCACAGATTGCTGGCCACCTTCCTCTGAAGGTTCTAGAGGAACACCCTCCCAAGCCACCTCCAGCTTCTGGGGGTGGCCTCCAGAGCTAAGGAAGAGTATGAGTTGTTTTAAGCCATCCAGTTTGTGGTAATTTATTAGGGCAACCCTAGAAAATGAACATGAACTTTTTTTTTAACACTTCTCTTATTTTTTGTCTTTATTTACTTTTTCTTTATTTCAATAGATTTAGGGCGTGCAAATAGTTTTAGGTTACATGGTTTGCATTGTATAGCTGCGAAGAAGTCTGGGCTTTAAGTATATCCATCACCCCGACCTGTGCACGTTGTACCTAATCGGTGATTTTTTTGTCCTTCCACCCCTTCCCTCCCACTCCCTTCTAAATCTCCACTGTCCATGATGTCATTCTCTATGCCTTTGCAGAGCCTTAGTTTAGCTTCCATTTATAAGTGAGGACATGCAAGTGTTTGGTGTTCTCGAACATAGACCTTTTGCCCCTCTCATTATCAATGTCATTGTCACCACCACCATCTGAACCACCCTTTAAAAGCGTATAAGGTGTGGCCCCTCCCGAGACTTAGATCTCCAAATGGTGACCTCTGATTGGCACTGATGGTGTGATGCTGAAGCCTCAACCCAGTTCTTTGCTTGGAAGATCCCGTGAAGACTGGTTTGGTTTTTACCCCAATTTTTTAAAATATTGTTTTATGTTACACACACATTTGTGCTTTTTGATGCTTTCCCAAGCTCCTTCCAGCTTGTGTAATGTAGAGTTCTCCCCAGGGAGATGTTTCAAGAGACAGAAAGACGAAAAAATGGTGGCCACAGAACGCTGGGTAAACATTAGCTCCTTTTATAACCTTCCTTTCTTGGATGACAAATTTGTGGCGGGGCCCCAAAGTCCCAAGGAGCCCTGCTTCAAACATTTATTTGGATCAGTCTAAAAGGTCACAGACCTGCTATATAAAAAGTCCCTAAATGCACACTGTACAGATAGGACTTGCAGGCTAGCATAGAAATCCCAGGGTGGAGTCTGTGGCCTGTTTTAAATCTATTTTTCAATCAATACAGGGTTTCCAATGACTTTTGCACAGAAGAGATGCTTTACTATGGTTTTCTTGCCTTCTCCTCTCATCAAAAATGGAAATAAAAAATCACGAGGCTGTGTTGTCATTTCATTAATCACATTTTCTAAATAAAAAAAGCAGACACCATAGCTGTGATTGACAACAGAGTGGAATATTTAAAATCTAGATGGTCCAAGAAAATCTGGTTCTACTTTGGACCCAGTTGCTGAGTTCGAATTCTATCTACACCTCTGTCTCAGTTTTTTCGTCTTTGTGAAGTCAATCCTACTTAATCGCTCCCATTTTAGAATTGTGTTTGATAAATAATGAACAAAAAGAGTTTAGCAGAGTGACAATCACATAACTTTTCAATAAATGGTACCTATGAGTATTGTTTTTTTTTTTTTTACTTTGATCTGTAGAAAGGAAGGCCTTTATTTTATTTATTTATTTATTTATTTTCAGTTGAAGTCTCACTTTGTCACCCAGGCTGGAGAGCAGTGGCACAGCATCGACCTGCTGGGCTCAGGCGATCATTCTGCCTCAGCCTATCATTCCGCCTCAGCCTTCCAAGTAGCCAGAACTATAGGTGCACACCACCACGTCCAGCTAATTTTTTGATTTGTGGTAGAGATGAGGTCTCGCCAAGCTGCCCAGGTTGTTCTTGAACCCATGAGCTCAGGCAATCCTCTCACCTTGGCCTCCCAAAGAAGGCCTTTATTTTTGCCCCTCCTGTATATCAGAAATGCGACATACCTCGACCTCAGTTAGGGTTACTACCTGTGCAGTAGGCTTTATTTTGTAGCTCAGAGGGTTTAAGCAACAAACTCAAAATCATACAGCTACTAACTCCTGAACTTGAATTAAAGCTTGAATGGATCCCAAAGTCTGTTTCCTTTCCTCTAGAACATGCTGAACTGTCCAGAATGTTTTAATTCCAAATGAAGCTCCTCCCCACAGGAGAGTGACCCATGACCTTGACCATTTGCACTGAGTCATACAAAGGGATAGTCCCCTTGAATGCCTTGACTTGGCCGACAGTAGGAGTGCTAATGGCACCAAGATCATTCCTTGCAGTTGAAACTCAAACCCCCACTTCCTGTTTCCCTGAGCTCTAGAACTGACTCAAGCAAGGCTGGGCTGTGGAGTGCAGTGATCGCCAGTGTATAGCAGGATCACTGCTTCTGTCCTCAACACTAGGTTTCTTACTTAGGGGTGGACTGATGACCCTAAAGTCCACATGCTGTCAATGTTGCCTAGAGACCAGAGCCCCCAGGGTGTGGCTCTTTATCTATTTGCATTTCTTAAAATGCAGATTCCTGGGTCTCTCCTAGACTTGGGTGAATCTGAATCTCGACTGGTAATCCAGATACCTGCATTTTTGACTGGTGTTCCAGCAGTGACAGTGTTCATGAATCTCTGTGATCATCAGATGAAGCCATAGCCTTGTTGTTTCTCCTTAAAGGAAGAGGACTAAAGGGAAGGAGCATAATCTTTTATTTTTCTTAGTGGGAAAGCAGACATGAAGTTCATGGATCCTACAGATATCTATGTATGGTAGACAGAGTACTAGTTCCTTGAAGATGTTCATGTCCCAGTCTCCAGAACCTGTGAATGTACTGTTACTTGGCAAGGGGAAATTAATGTTGCAGATGGAATTAAGGTTGCTAATCAGCTGAAGTTAAAATAAAGAGAGTTTCCTGAATTATCTGGGTGTGCCCAATGTAATTACAAGGATCCTTTTTTTTTTTTTTTTGAGTTGGAGTCTCACTCTGTCGCCAAGACTGGAGTGCAGTGGCCGCTCCCGGCCACCGCAGCCTCGACCTGCTGGGCTCTGGCGATCCTTCCGCCTCAGCCTTCCAAGTAACTGGAACTACAGGTGCGCGCTACCACGCCTGGCTAATTTTTTGATTTTATTGTAGAGATGAGGTCTCGCTTGCCCAGGTGGGTCTCGAACCCACGGGCTCAGGCAATCCACTCACCTCAGCCTCCCAAAGGCGTGGGATTACAGGCTGAGCCACTGAGCCCAGACAAGGATTCTTTACAGTGGAAGAAGGAGGCAGAGGTCAGAGAGACAGTGTGAGAAGAGCTGACCTCGTTGTTGGCTTTGAAGATGGAGGATGCCAAGAAATGTGGCAGCCTCTGGAAGCTGGCAAAGTCAAGGAAACAGATTCTCCCTTAGAGGCTCAGGAAAAGACACAGCCCTGCAGACACCTTGATTTTAGCCCAATGAGACCAACTTCTGACTTTCGGAACTGTAGGATAAACTTGTATGGTTTTAAGCCTCCAAGTTTGTGGTAGTTTGCTATAGCAGCGATAAGACTCTAACCCCCCGGAGTAAGATGGAGTGTGGTTCACATGGCTGCAGTGAAGAGGAGGACATCTCATTGAAATGCCCTTCCTGAATCCTGGATCTTCCTTTTCCAGCAGTGTCTGAGCCCAGGGCTCAGATAAATGCTCTGATCTCTGCAGAAGGCAGTGGGATCAGGACCAGAGGAGGGTCCCAAGGGGAGAGGAGTAGGGAGTAGAGAGCAGTGCTGGATGACCTGAGGGTCCCACTAAGTAGATCTTAGGGCCCCAGCAAAACAATGAAACAATGACACTACAAAACAAGCATAACAAGAATTGTGACTTTTCCCAACATGATATTTCTCCAGGAGGATGCTATTTTGACTTTAACATACTTCTTACTTTTATATTATGTAATTTATTTGAACAAGTGCCCAGGAACCTTGAGCAGGTCATGCAAAACTTTCAGGATGGAATTCCCTGCGCTGCAAAATAAAGAGGTTGAATTACCCACTCTCCAAAGTTCCTTAGCCCTCCATCATATGCTTAGATAGAAGTAGACAGTTACAGCCTGTGGGTAATTAAAGCACCAAAATAATATCCATCTGCCCCCCATTGCTTATTTTTCCCCCATACAAAGGTATCACATTTAATACAGTTTGACTACATAAAATGCAGGGGAAGAGGAGGAACTAAATAATTTCACCTGAGCTCGGGAGCTCTGATCAGGCTTTGACACAGAGACAATCAAAAAGCCAATTATCAGGAATTGATGAACAAACACCAAGTCGAAAGGAACTGGGTCAAGGCAGAGGGCACCAGGCAAAACAGAGGACATTGGGGGGAAATACTGGGGGGGTCTCTTTCTTTATGGAATTGTGGGTGGCAGGAGAAGAGTTATGTTGAAATGTTAAAGGAACATGGTTGGGAAGAAAGAATGAATGGACACATTTGAATGAATGAATGAATGACTTTAATTCAGAGTATTGGCTCTTGTATGCTTTTGGTTCTTCCCTGAAGGTTATAACCCTTTCCAGGTCTACCTTAAACTTCAGGAAGTTCAGAGATGAGTATGGCCGCATGATCACAAATAAAAGTTGTCCTACTTTGGGCATCTGCAGAGAGTGGTGCTGTGGCCTCGTTCCTAGCGAGGAGCTGTGCAGAGATGAAAGCCCCCAGCAACCCTCTGCTGATGCCTTTGACCGTGGGGATGCATACACGGGGCCTCCAGGGAGTCGTGGCCCAGGAGCCAGGCGGCACGCCCCTGGCCTGAACCTGTTACTCTTAGGCTTGTACTAAAGGGGGCTTAGGTTTCTGCACTTTTCATGTGGCGGCTTTCAAAATCGAAATCCACTTGAAGTGGTTTGGGTTTTTCTCTTCCCTGCCTGGTGTTTGCTGTAGAGAAAATACCTTCAAACGCAGACAGTGCAGCTCAGCACCTCTGTCACCCAGCGCGTTCACAGGAACCCAGAGACGCCACATCAAGCTGAACGTTTTCATCAGAGAGGCCCTGGTAGGGGCCCCACCAGCTGCCCACCGGGCAAAGGTTTTCCTTTAACCCCGTTTGTACCCCTCCCAACCCAAGCTCACACGTGCCTGTCGCTGGGGGAACAAGCCACTCTTGTGTCTCTGAAAAGACCTCTTTGGAGACGTTGAAGGCCATGGCAGGGGAGAAAAATCCCGCCTTGATTCCATATCCTGTGTGGCCCCCTAAGATTCCGTTGGGCAGGCAGAAGGGTGGGGTGGGCCCCACTCTTTATTCCACAGCTCCAGGTATCGGCTCCTTCCTCGTCACCTTCCTGGACACCTTTTATTTTTCTGGGTCTTCCCCCAAACTTCAAATATTCCCATTTTTTATATCATATTTGAAAGAAAACATGTATTCCTATTGGTGAAGGAAAGAAGAAAACTGAATAGATGTCTCAAGTCACATCCCAGGGAGATGTCCCATCATGACCCAATTCACAAATGGAATGACTTACCTACCAACCTGAGCCATGCAGATGGATGTTAACAGCTCTTCATCAATATCAGCAATCAGGCTGCGACAAGAGCAACAGACTTGTATGTGGGAGAAAAAATAAGCAATTGAGGGCTCATGGATATCACAGGCTATGACTGTCTACTTCTATCTATATATGTAATGACGGAGGGCAGGGGAGGTTTGGAGAGTGGGCAATTCAACCTTTTTATTTTGCAGCTCAGAAAATTCCATCCTGAAAGTTTTACATGACCTGCTTAAGGCTCCTAGACACTTGTTCAGCTGCACTGAACAGTCTTATTTGTATGCTGAGATTTAAGGGTATTTACATATGTTGGGAGACTTGGAAATTATATTTAAGAGTAGTAGCCCATGGAGGTTATAGGCCTTTTGAGGACTGTACTCTTCGTTTTGTAAATGGGGAAGCAGGAATCTAGGGCCTTCGCATGGATCTCACTTAAAAGCCTTGGCTATGTCGTCCTACTCTCAAATTAGAGGGTGTGTGTGTGTGTGTGTGTGTGTGTGTGTGTGTGTGTGTGTGTCAGAGCACCATGGACTCCAAGCCACTCTGCTTGGACTTACTAGGTGAATTACGGCAGGAAAAGGTCTCCTTCCAAGCCCTTTGCACCAGTCCACACACCAGGGCCAACAGAAACATTCTCCATCCTCCTTCCTACAGTCACCGGTGTATTTATTTCTTGAGAGATGATTGGGCTGGAAAGCCACTACCTGTCTATTTGGGATTATCACTGGAAACAAGCCAACCCTGCCTCAGATGACGATGAAGCTGAGGAAAAAAAAAAACAAAAACCTTTCCCTTGGTGACTTGCCTGTAAAACAGGGGAATGGAGAGGTGGTGTATTCTAGCCCTCTTGCTGTCAGATAGGAAAACTGAGACCCAAAGACTAGAGTGGAATGTCTCAAGGACTCTCAAGACTCCTGACTTTGTGTCTCTTCTCCTTCCTCCACTCCATACCTGCTCCTCAGTCCTTGGCCACATCACCTCGACAGCAGGGCCTAAGGCGGTACCTTGGGCTCTCACGTATGTCACACTTATCCGCCTGCTAACTAACTCAAGTCAGCAGAGAAAAGGCCCTCTGTAGCCCTCAGTCTAGCACAGGATAGAACGTGTATACTAAGATGCTTCTTCTTGGGGTGACGTCTGTGGGGGCTGGCTCCAGAAGGACCTGCTTTTTTACCTCTGTCACTTCTGTCCCAACTGCTGCGTGACCCCCAATCTTGCAGGCTTTTCTCCTCCTCTGATCCACCCATCTAAGAAGAAGCAGCTTGAAGACTCGCATTCTTGCCAGCATGAGGGACGAAAAAGACTGGATTGCAGGAAAACCTGTGAATCTATCCCTCCCCCCCTCCCCAGAGCTGTGGTCTTACTTGGAATAGAACCAAAGCATTTATTCTTTTGAGAAATGATTGGACCAGGTTCATCTCCCAGCTCTAGCTTCTAGATTTGGGAATTTTCTGGAAGCATGCAAAACCTTGGCCAGGTGGGTGACAATTGGAGTTAAGGCAGCACCTCTCTCTCAAAGGCGGGCGTGCCCATAAAATAGAAAGTAGGTCCATGGAGGTCGGAGCTCGCTACACCTCTCTGCTTCCTTTGCTAGTGTGGCCACCCCTCACCCCTCACCCAAGGCGATTTGCATGAGAGGAAGTTTGAGAGGCAGGGACAGCCCCCGACCTTGAAGTCACAGGCCACAGAGAAGGAAGATGAGCCAAAACCAGAGTGATTATCATTCTGCTCCTGCCCTTGAAGTTCACCGGGGTTTCAAAACGGCCATAATCTTCACCATGACCTTATTTCTGCATGGGGGACCTCAGGATGCCATTAATCACAACTGGATCTAAGTTGGTTTTTTTTAAGGCCCCGTGACAAAACAGGGGTGTTGGCTCATTTGGGATGGGAGCTGTGGTTTGGGTTCCTGTCCTCCCTGCCTGTACCCTCATTTGCCAGAGAGAAGGAAAGAGGTATAACATCTTGCTCCCTCTTGAGAAGGGTTCTATGGCTATAGCGACCCATCTTGAAGCCCAGGGGCTAAAGGTACAACTGTGTTTGAGCCTCTGGGGGCAGCGAGTGAGAGGAGGAAGGTGTAATGCTTTCAGGTGTCCAGAGCCCATGGGGATAAGCACATAGCCACTGTTTGAGGTCACACCTTTGGTAACCAGCCCCTGAGTCTAATCCCTCTTCCACCCATTTTGTACTCTGATTTCAGTTCTGTAAGGTGGACACAGAGCATCTTGGGTGGTAAACAAACTCAGTAAGCGTATGAGGCTCAGTGGCCAACACGGTGACAGATCCCAGGGTACAAGTAAATGAAAGTTGCTTTCCACAAAGATCTGGACAAGCAAAGGCAGAAAGATCGGAAGCTAGCAAGCGTCAAACACCTACTATGAGCAAGTCACATCTCAGGGGCCTTAATCTCTTTCAGTTCTCACACTCCCAAGAGGTCCTGATTATTGATCCCATTTCTTAGGTAGAGACAGAAGGGCAAAAGGTTTGCCCGAGGGTATGTCCCTGGTAGGTCACAGAGGAAGAACTCCAAACCGGGGAGTCGGACATTATAGTTTGTGTGTGATGTTGCCCGCTCAGGATGGCCGGCTACACGTTGGGATCTATTTCTCAGGATTGGGATCCTCATTTGAACTGGATGCTCCGAGTTGCTGGGCTCCCTGATGAAAAGACTCCTGTGTAGCTTGATTTATTTCAACCAAGAGTTTTGGCTAATTTGTTCTTCCAGTTATTTTCAGTTAGCCCAGCAATGGTGCTGTTTCTTAATTTTTAAAAACTCTGTTTGCCTGTTACAGCAAAACCTTTTGTCTTAGTTTGACTACAGAAATATGGTTCCTATAGAGAAGGGGTGGTCATGATCGCTAATGAGCATTATGTCCCAGCATCGTGCATTTACCATGCATTATCTGAATTCACTTTCACAATAACCTACAAGGCTAGTGCCATGAGTATTATTCCCATTGGACAAATGAGGAACTTGAGGCTTAGAGGGGTGAAGCGACTTGCTCAAAATCCTGCAGCCAGGGGCAAAAGACACAGGATATGAGCCCATGACCACAGCGCTCAGGCTGAGAGAACCACACATTTTTCCTCCATGAGGTGGATGTAGTTACCCACAATTCCAGTGGGTAGGGGGACTTAGTTCTACCTCCAGCACTGAGAAGCTTCTGTCATGGAGGGCATGGTAGATGCAAAAGGTCCTCTCTGGCGCTCATTCTGTTTTTCTTGGGATTTATTGTTTGGATCAAAACAGTAAAGATATTAGGTGAGCATTTAGAGATCCAGCTCCCCTTGAGGGGAGGATGTGACTCAGTGCCACCTCGACAGCTGCCGGTAACTGAGGTGTGATCAAGTCCCACAAGCCAGAGAACCAGGGGATGGGCACACCCCCACCCACATGCCTGGGCACCTGAGAACAAGCCAGGTAGAACATTCCCCACCATGCCCCATCCTCACCCCCACCTCCCAGTGTTGGTGGAAAGAAATAATCTGTCATTCGGGACGTTCCCTCCAGACCCTCGTCCTCCTGGCCTCGTCATGAGCATCTACCGGGCACATATGCTCCATGCTGTTTACCTATTAATGAAGGAGATATGTTATCTCCTTAGTCTTAACATAACATAATCGAAGCAGGTGCCCTTTTTAATCCCATCTGACAGAAGAGAAAGTAGAGGCTCACAAAGGTTGAGCGACTTGCCCAAGGTTTATCCCAAAGGTGGTCCTTCCACCATCATCCCCTGCCATACTAGTTGATTGGCCTTGAGCCATTCTGTCCACTTGTCCATCTATGTGTCATCACATGTAGTACCTGGGCCTAAAAGGACCTAACCACAGCAGCATGCAAAGGAGATTCCTTCCACCCACTGACCCATTCTCCCTTCCTTTTCCCAACCACACGCATACACACAAGCATACCTGTAGCGCTCACACCCTCACGCACTTTCTCTCCTCCGTGTTCTGGTCAGTGATTCATGAGCGAAAACCTTGTGTGCCATCTCCAGGGTTGCATATCTAACCACTGATGCAGGCTAGACCCTCCACGGCTTGATTTTCATGGAGGACCCAGTGACCCACAACATCCTAGATGGCAGCTGCTTCACCAGTGTAAGTCTTCCTGGGCAGAACCTCCACACTGATCCATGGTTACCTACAACTTCAGAAATAAACCCTTCTTGTTTTACGCTTCTGAGATGTTGAGGTTTTCTAGCCTGTCCTGTTATACAGTGTATAATGTGTATAAGGGATTATTACTTAGGAGGGGTTCACAGTCTAATAGTGGAGACAGACTGGTAAATAATTACCATAACTCATTTATTCAACAGCCATTTGTTGAGAACCACCATGTGCTTGAATCAGGAATGTATGAGTCTTCCTGGGATCAAAGGGAAAATGCATATCACTATCATGGTACCCTGCGGACATTTCTTGCTTCTCCCTCCACTGTACGTTCATTACTGTTTTGTGTCTTTCTCTAGCAAGGCAGGCAGCAGTATCTTGTTCAGAGCTGTGCCTGCCAAGCCCAACATCCTGTTTCTCACACAGTAGTTGCTCAGAAAATTTTTATCAAGTGACCTAATTATAAATAAATCCACCCAGCCCAATCCATCACTCCACCCACTCTCCTTCGTGTCCCAAAAATGAAGAATCTGGTTGGAGTTTGGAAACTTAATAATTCTTATGTATATTATAAAAGTGCAGCATCAGGGGAAAAAGGAAGATGATCTTCTTGATATTACGCATACAACTATTTCCAGAAAGACGACCCCCGTTCAGTCGTTGCATGCACCACCGTGTTGCTTTTTCCTCTGTTATCGACTTCTTTCTCTTCATCTCTCCAACTTTTCCTTTGTGGCCAGAGAGGCTCTTATTGCCTCTTTTGGGACACACTCCTCTGCTCTGGGAGTCCTCTCTATGGAGCACTGGGATTTCAGGGATGTTACAGCAGTGCCCCCTTATCTTCAGTTTTCCTTTCCACAATTTCAGTTCCCTGTGACCAACCAGGGTCTGAAAATATTAAATGGAAAATTCTAGAAATAAACATATGTTTTAAAAGTGTGTACCATTCTGAGTCGCATGGTAAGATCTAACTCCATCCCACCCTAGATGCGAATCATTCTTTTGTCCAGCATATCCACGCTGTCGACATATAGAGACTCCTGGCTATGAGTCACTTAGTAGCCATCTCCATGATCAGATCAGCTCTCACAGTATCATCGTGCTTGTGTTCAAGTCACCCTTATTTTACTTAATGACGGCCCCGAAATGCAAGAGTTATATTATTTTTAATCTCTTGTTGTGCCTAATTTACAAATTAAACTTTATTACAGGCATGTATGTCTAGGAAAAAGCATGGTGTGGATAGGGTTCATAACCATGAAAAGTTTCAAGCATCCACTGGGGGTCTTGGCACGCATCCACCTAGGATAAGGAGAGACTACTCTATTTAACTCTCCCTCGGAGACACTGAGCTGACAGGTCAAGATTGGGGAGCCAAGTGAAAGAGAGAAATGACAAGAGGTGAGGAGTTTGGACGTTGCCATGACCACATGTTGGGAAGTGAGACCCGAGTGAAAACACTAAGAGAATCCAGAGAGAGGGGGCTGATTTATGTGCATCAGAATGACATTCAAGATTAAAGTGCAACCTTTATACCATGCCTTTTTGTCCACTGTCTTATACTTGATGAATCTAAATTAAACAGGGGTAATACATCCTATTTCAACTGACCAACGGCAATAATGATTCTTGAAAAAAAAAATAATGGAATATCCATAAATGTGTGTGCCAAGGTACTTTGGTATATGATCCCCCAAGGCAGATACTCATAGGGATACAACTCATAAAGATTTAAAAAAAAAATGACTTGATCTTAAAATCAGTTGAATTTTTCTAAGAGCTTCCTGAAGAGTTGATTTCAATGAAAGATCAAGGATTAGTCATAGGCAAGTTCTGGTTCCCACAGCTTCCCTTCCTCAATGTTTCCCCTTTGACTTTGCAAGTCTTTGAGTGTCTCCTGAGAGTTTGGCACGGAATTAAAATTTGCAAAGTGTGGGGTGGAGGAAATTGGTACTTGAAAGTGGGAGGAAGGCACTTTTGTTTTCAAGATGTGACGCTTCAGATGAATGGGAGACTGAGGCGGAGGGAGTACATTTCCCAGAGGTTAGACATTTGTATCTGGAGCATTTAGGGAGGCCTGTTACTCCCAGAAGGCGACATTGTCTTAAGAGCGGCAGCACTTGCGGGTGAACACAGCTCAGCCTCTGGGTTCAAATCCTATCTCTGCCATGTTCTCCCATCCAGAGCCTGACCCTGGTTAGTCTGATCACAGGGAGCATTAGGGGTGGTATGGCCGTAGACTCTGCCGTGTCCTCAGTGCGAAGCTTTGAGCAAGTGATGCAACTTCATCGATAAATTGGGCATAGGTTAGAATGCTTAGTTACAAAATGGATTAAATAAAAGAACACACGTGACACGATCTGCAGGGTCTCTGAGGCCGTGGGCATGTCTCAGAGCTGGGCGTTGTTTTTGCTTCCCTCATCACTGGCCAGATCCCCCAAGTTTTTCAAGCCCAGGTGGTTTCTCTAGTTTCTTTACTCTCTGGACTGAGACAGAAGACCTGATTTCAAGTCCCAGCTCTGCCGTTTATTACGATGTGATCTCACTTCTGAAGGCTCCCGCTTCCTTTTCTGTCTAGTGCGTGTGAGGGATTACAAGCTGCCTAGGACGTTCTCCTTCCCTCCTGGGCCTTCTCCATCCACAGATATGGTAGATGTGTCTGCTTTGCCTCCTGGTGGTCTTGAGGCTCCCTTGCCATGTGAAAACTCAAATCTAGGCTTTCTGGTCTAGGCTGAAACAAGCACCCAGCCACAGGAACCAATCTTTCAGGAGATCAGAGGGATTAAAAGGTCTGAGACCACCTAGAAATGGCAATGGTAGACCAAGTTGCATCGAAATAAAATAATCCCCGGAGCGGAGCTCTTGGAACATATGTGATGCCAGAGAGAGGACCAGTCCCAAGAGTCGAGTTGACTGGCAAGGAACTCCTACGAATCTCCAGGGAATGAGTTGAGAAGAAGCCCTCCTCCCCCACTCCACATGCAAACACAGGATGACTAGTTTGAAAACCTGTGGTTTAGAAAGTAGCATAGACACTTTGACTAAGATTGACATGAGGAAGAGAGAAAACAGAATAAAAGGAAAGAGGCCCCTGGGCCCCACAAAGGGAAACTTTTCAGCGTGAAGAAACAAAGTTAAATTTCAGAAATGCACGGCCTGTGCTTTATCTCTTTAAGGCAAATGGTTCTGGTCCAAACTCCAAATAAGCTTGGATTTTTAGGGGAGAATGTGAACAAAGATAATGTCTCATTTTAGAACATTTCCAGAGATGGAAATCAAATCACATCCTCCTAAGGGCTGTTTTAGTATTTCTGACTGTAGATAGCCATTCAGCCATCTCTGTCTTGACTTCACTCACAAAACATACCCCCACACACCCCGTTTGCTGACCAAGAAGACCACAGCAAGGAAGTCGCAGTGACTTGGCCAGGATTGCGGGTACAATCGTATGCTTAGTTTCCATTCCCCGACCCCAAACCTACACCGGGGTCATAACTCAACCAGGGGCAGCGCCAACAGGGCTCGTTGCCTATCCCCAGGGGTGAATACAATTCTTGGCACACGGTTAAAAACTTGGTAAATGTGTATTGAATGGGTAGCATTAAGGTTCAGCCACACCGTGTGAATCCAGAAAATACCAGTCATGGCCTATGGGTGAGATGGCCATCTCGGTGTTCCGGCTCCTATTCTTTGACAAGAGCTGCAGGATGGATGTGAATCTGATTTTGCTTGAAACTACATGATTCTGCTTGAAACTACATGATGAGAGAGCCAGACACCAATTCTAAGTTCTTTAAAAACTGCCATGATGTTATTTGTTTGCTTCCCCTCTTCAATACGATTCACCCACCGGCTTGTAGAGAAAGTAAGCCACCGCTTTGGTATTGGCCAGAAGATCACCCATTCAGACAGGCTCTGGGCTGAGTCTCATGACCATGGGAGGTGCTCTGGATAGGAGTAGTCATCGACTCCTTCCCTGGGGCATCCAGGAGGGCACCTGACTCAGACAGATTCTATCCCAGAGGGAACAGTAAGACAATAAAGAGTCCTCCCTCTGGGCACATCTACCCCACACTCAGCTGTGGGTGAATTGCTAGTCTCACCCCTCATGCCTTTGCAAATGCTGTTCCCTGTGCCTGGTGTATTCTTCCCTGTGGGTCGCAGGGACCGTTGAGGTATTGGACAAGGCCCTTGACCTAACAGATTTTGTCTTAAGGCTTTCTCCCCACGTCCAGAGCATGTAGCCACAAAAACATCCCAAAATAGTTCAACCCCAAGTCTCATGTCCTTGGTCTAAACTTTAGGCACAGAGCCCAGAGTTCTATTTTGGAGAGGCTGTGAGTATCAGGGAGAACACGAGTTTTAGACTATGAAAGTGCCGGGTTCGAATTCCAGCTCCAACACGCACTGGCTGTGGGGCCCTAGCTAAGGGGCTCAACCCTTCAAACCTCTGAAGCCTCATCCATAAATGCCCGTTCTGCACGATTCCCATGGCAATAGCATCAGACAACATACATAAAGCTCCTGCTAGAGTAAGGGGTACCCTGTGGGACACCCTAAGTGGCAGTCCCTGTGGCTGGTCATTCTGCCCTGAGTGTGACTGCCTCAGGGCTGGGAAGGGGAGCTGACTGGTTTCTCTCCAAAGAAGCCCCTGCTGAGCTGTATGCTCAGCCCTCCTGCGAGGTAGAAGCCCCGCCCCCTACATTTGTGAAGGATGTTTCCTGCGGCCAACCAGGAATGGCTCCTGAAAAGCCCACATGGGCACCGTAAGGAGAAGCAGAGTCTCCTACTAACACCATCTCCACTGCCAGGAGAAGAACTGATTTAGCTATGCTCTCTGGATCCCCTCCCTCCTCCCCTCCTCACTCTCCATCCCAGGACTCAGAGCCAAAGGTGATCATGGGAGTGTCGAATAAGCTCCTTTCAGGCCAGGCCATTCCCTCATCTTCCCTCATCTGCTGCAAGAACTTCTCATTCTGTAAACCTGTCACTCTGTAAAGTGGTGAAGGCAGTCCTGAAGAGGACTCCCCTGCAGCTGGCCGAGATGGCAGGGATCAGCCATCCCCAGGCAGTACCCCTGGGCCCTTCTAATCATCTCCTCTATGAAGGCATCTTCCCACTGAGAGAAGACCATGAGATGCCCCCAGCGTTATGTGGATAAAGAGACTCACAGTTCTTCATTCATCCATGCATTCATTTCCTCATTAAATATTTGCCGAGCACCTACTATGTGCAAGGTCCCGTGCTAAGTCTTAAAAGAAGATTAGACAAGTGGGAGACACCTAGCACCTACTGCACATCCCCACTGGCTTCCTCCTAGTCTGGCCATCTTCCTTCATCGCTCTGCTCCTCATCTGCACCCTTGGCCCTTAGCTCAGGCCCCACTTCCTCTCTCCTGGACTTCAGAACAGCCTCCTCTCCCATTCCCCTGATCTACGCACCCAAGTGTTGCCTGAACCATCTGTCTAGACATCAATCTGGTTGTGTCAGACTTGGGTGTGCCGCCTCCCACCTGGACGTCACACTTCGCTATATGAAAAGTTTCTTTAAAAGAGCTCACGTAAAAAAAAAAAAACAGTTTACACCAGGCTTGGTGGCTCATGCTTGTAATCCCAGCACTTTGGGAAGTGAAGCCAAGAGAATTGCCTGAGCCCGGGGGTTCAAGACCAACTTGGACAACTTGGCGAGACTTCATCTTGAAAATAAATCAAAAAATTAGCTGGGCATGGTGGCGTGTACCTGTAGTTCGAGCTGGGGGAGGCTGCGGTATTCGTCAGCATGCCACTGCGCTCCAGCCTGGGAAACAGAGTGAGATCCCCTCCTCTCAAAAAAAAAAAAAGAAAAGAAAAAACAACTTTGGCCTTACTCCGAGCAATAATATCTATAAAGTCACAGATTGAATGCCGCTCACATGTCATACCAATATGAATTTTTAAAAATTCTCTGTTAAGATGAAGAACATTTACCCATGGGACACTCAGGACTATTGGGCAGCAAAGTTACCACCTGTTGAAAACTCACTGGTCTGTGCCACATGGGAAGGCCATCAGCATTCATTCATTCAAGAACTCTTTTGTGCCAGGAGCAGTGGCTCACACTTATAATCTCAGCACTTTGGGAGACTGAGGCAAGAGGACTGCTTGAGCCTAGGAGCCTAGGAAACCAACCTGGGAAACATAGTGAGACCTTGTCTCTACAAAAAATAGAAAAATTAGCCGGATGTGGTAGCATACACCTGTAGTCCCAGCTACTTGGGAGGCTGAGGTGGAAGGATTGCCTGAGCCTAAGAGGTCAAGGCTGTGGTGAACCATGATTGTGCCACTACGCCTTAGCCTGGGTGACAGAGTGAGACCCCAACTCACATCATCATCATCATCATAATTATAATATAAATGAGTGCAGTGTATGGAGACTGTTAGTTGATAGTGTGCTAAAGAGAAAAACTATGAGAAAAGGAGACAAAAAAACCATGATCATAACAAGCTGGCCCTTGCCTTCCTTCCCAGCCAGCTGCCCCCTCTCAGACAGGCTCTCTGCAGGCAGTTCCACTCTGCGCCGTGCTGCATCAACCCTCCTTGCCCTGGCTTGTCCATGGTCCACCTTCCCATGTAGGCTTCTGGCTAAATCACCTTTGCTGTTTCAAGTCCATCTGGGCGTCATCTCCCCTGAATCCCACCTCCCCTTAGAATTAAATCCACCCTCTTCTGGATACCTTGTTCCATTACTGTTGTTGCCCTTCTCCGCCTCAACTGTCTTTTAGTTGCCTTGTGTCTCTTCCCCACACTGGACTCTTCTAGACTGGGATGACCAGCACTCCTGCCCCCCACACCCAAGACACCAATAGAGTCACCTTCTTCTCTGGGGAAGCACCCAGAAGCCCGTGCTTTGCTGAGTTAAAGCTTCATTATACCTTCATTTCATTCACCCTATGTGATTTACTGAGCATCTACTTCATCCCCTGCATGTTTTAACACCAGGAAGATGTATGTGGCACGATAGATAAGCCCTTACCATCATGGAGACGCCTCCTAGCGACAGGGGAGTAGATAGACAATTATCAGACAAACTAAAACCTAATAGAATTGCATACTGTGACCAGTGCTATGAAGAAAGTAAGTGGGGGAACCCGTCCTAGAAGGTGGTGGGTGGGGAGGAGGTCATTCTTCCAGGCAGGGGGAATAGCATGTGCGAAGGCTCTGAATGGAAGAGGAGCCAAGGGGTCTAGCAGAGCCAGGAAGGGGGAGGACAAGCCAAACAGAGATTGAGGACAGCAGACAGCAGACCCGGTGAGGATGTAACTTTTATTTCAGACCCTTGGAAAGCCATTGGTGAGTTTTCTTTTCTTTGTTTTTCTTTTTTTTGAGTTGGAGTTTTACTCTATCACCCAGAGTAAAACTGGAATGCAGTGGCATGATCATGACTCACTGCAGCTTCAACCTCCTGGGCTCAAGCAATCTTTCCACCTCAGCCTCCTGAGTAGCTGGGACTACAGGTAGGCACCACCATGCTCGGCTATTTTTTTGATTTTTAGTTTTTGGTAGAGACCAGGGAAGTTATGTTGCCCAGGCTGATCTCGAACATCTGGGCTTTAGAGATCCTCCTGCCTCAGCCTCCCAAAATGCTGGGATTACAGGCATAAGCCACCACTGCCAGCTGTCATCAGTGAGTTCTAAGTGGAGACATGCCACAGGCAGACAATTGTTTTGGGGACTGGGGAATGTTTGAGAGTATATAAAAGGAAGAGAATTTTTAACCTCCCAGAATGTCATCTGATGGTGGAATGAGGGGGAATTTCCCTCGTTTTAGCCTGAATATGGTGGGCTCTGGGGCCTTCCCAGAAATAACAGCGGGGCAGGTCTGAGACTACGTCCCTATCTTCTCTCTCCTCTCCCTGCCCAGGTGGCACCAGCAGTAGGCAGCCTTATGCCTGAATCTCTCCTTAGATGGGAACCAGCAGGGCAGGGAGACCTTTGGGGTGGTCTGGGGCTTCCTTGGTGTGATCCTTGCCAGCAGGGTGGGAGCAGCCTCATTGTGGGAGAGAAAAGGTATCTATTTAGGTCACACAAATTCAAATTTACTGTGTGCGTAGGTGACCACAGCAGCCCTGCTGGGCCTGACTCCTCAATCCCGTTACCCCCAGGGGCAGGAGGCTCCTTGTTTCTTCCCCAGGGCTCAAGAAGGAGCCAGTGTCCTGGGAAAAAAGGAAAAAGCAGCCTGAGTGCCCTTAAGTGCCTATCAAAGACCTTCACGAGAACAAACAGGCTGGAAGAGAGACGCCTAGAGCTCCAGAGCCCATTACGGGAGAGAACAGGTAAACATGGAAGCAAAGGAAATAGGATCAGACCCTGGAAGCCTTTCCCTGGAGCAGTGCTGAGAGCAACACCATTTGTTAGCCCGCTTGTCCCCTTGGAGACTCCCGTCTGGCGCTGGCTGGGTTCAGGAGTATGGAGACTGGAGCAGGCCCCAGTCTCCACGTGACAGGTAGCAGACCACTCTGCCGGGGCCGGCTCCCTGGTCGCTGCCCACTCTGGAGCGTGGCACATGTTTTATGAGCAGACCACACGCACTTCTGGACTCCAGAGCTCACAGCCGGCACTGATATTAACAACAGCAAATAACCACGCGCCCAGGAGCCTTCAACGTGACGACTCCTCGCTCAGGGAAATGTAGGCAGCTCAGAGACAGATTCAGCAGCGTATAGGGCAGCACAGAAATAACCACAAAGGCTGAACTTAACCAGACAGTGCAGCAGAGAGGGAGGTTATCTGACCATTCATTTTTAAGCAAAGGTCACATTTTGTTCTCATTTTTAAAGTTTTTTTTTTTTTTTTTTGGAGTCAGGATCTCACTCTGTTATCCCGGCTGGAGTGCATGACGCAATCAAGGCTCACCACAGCCTTGACCTCCAGGACTCAGGGGATCCTTCTGCCTCAGCCTTCTGAGTAGCTGGGATTACAGGTGTGGGCCACCACACTGGGCTCATTTAAAAATTTTTTTTGTAGAGATGAAGTCTCGCTATGTTGCCCAGGTTGGTCTTCAACTCGTGGGCTCAAGCAATTCTCTCTTCTCAGCCTCCCAAAGCACTGGGATTACAGGCATAAGCCACCGTGCCCAGCCATCATTTTAAAATTTTAAACCATTAATGCTCAACTAATTAGTTGTGGAAGTTAAGTTAAAGCAGAATTTAAAGAGGAAAACAAAAATGCACTATCTACTAATAACATTTGGGGAAAACATTCTAGTGGCTGCTTTATGCCTCTCTATGCTTTTAAAAAATAGCATCTGTAGTGTAAATATGGTTTTGTAATCTCTGGTTTTCTCATATCATGAATGTACTTCTCAAGACGGCTATAGCTCTTAATTCTTGGGGCACAGACACAATGTCTGATTCTATTCTGCACACGCGTTACATGGATGGACTCAACACAAAAATGGGACACAGTAGATGCTATTTTTTTCCTTTTTTTTCTTTATTTTAAAGATATGGGGTACAATTCAGGGTTAGGTATACAAATGGTCATTTTGCGGGTACCCTTGTTGATGGGGTGTGCCCCTCCCTCTCCTTGCAGTTTCCCTCAACTGCCAACCCCTCCCCACCTCCCCTGGCAGTTTCCCACTACTGCCAATCCATTTCTTGTAGTATTATAATAATTGTTCAAAGTCCACTTATGAGTGAGAACATACGGTACTCCGTTCTTTGTTTCTGTGATAGATCACTGAGTACGATAGACTTTAAATCCGTCCAAGTTGCTATGAACTCCATATGTTTGTCCTTCTTTATGGTTGCATAATATTTCCTTGTGTATATGTACCACCTTTTTTTAATCCAGTCCAGCTTCGATGGGCAGCAAGGTTGGTTCCATGTTTTTGCTATTGTGAATAGAGCTGCACCAAACACGCATGTGCAGGTATCATTTTAGTTATTATATTATATTCATTTTACAGATGATGTGCCCGAGGCACACAGACATTAAGTAGCTGTCCTGAGGTTGGGCAGGTACAGCGGTTCAAGTTCACCCAAGCAAGCTGACCTTCACCTCTCACCTTGACCCGCTGCCCTCACCCCACTGAACAGCTGGGTGAGAATGTACTTTAAAACCTCTTATGGTAGACATCATAGTCACTTCCATTTGCATTTTTATTTCCTTAGGATAATTTTCTGGAAGAATGGAGCAAAGCAGGGATGTGTATTTTTAATTTTTTTTTTTTTGTATTTTTAAATAATTTCAGAGTCACAAGAAGTAGCAAAAATAGTACAGAAAGGTCTTGCTCCCTGCAATGATAATACCTTATATAACCTGCAGCACACTAGCAAGACCAGGGCATTGACATTGGTGCAATACTATTAGCCAAATGACAGACCTAATTTGGATGCCACTAGTTTTGACATGTCTTTTTTTGGTTGTTTGTTTTATAGTTCTGTGACATCTCATCCCAAGCATAGGCTCATGTAGATACCAGTGGGGAGATTTTTAAGGCTTAGAAAGTGTCTTGTCAAAATTTCCTATTGCCGAGAATCATCTATCTTAAGGGTTATATCCATTGAGTGTTGGTGAACAGATGTGTCCCGGTGGTTGGTCAGGTTACAAGGAAAACCTGGCCGTCCTAGTCCGGAGATCTATGTCCATAGCTAAAACCTCATGTTGGAGACGTGTCCTGTCAGTCATTCACCATTCACTCAGATACCTTCCTGTGTGTCCTCCTCCGGAAGGCAGGTGGTCCTCTGCATTTTGGGGTAGGCAGTGCAAGATAGCAGAAGGGAGAGTGGGCAGTGGCTCAAGGGAGCTGAGTGTACGCACTGGAAATGCCTCAGGTAAGCCAGGAGCTTACCCAGAGCTAATCCCCCAACCTGTAAAACACAAGGGGATGAAATGGATGCTGTCAAGGTGGGGAGAGTGATCTGCTTACGCTATTCTTTCCTCTCTTGGCCACTACCATTTACTGAGGCATTTTCTAGCTAATGATACTTTAACGACACTTTCTCAGTATTGATCATCTCTCATGCAAGACACCATGAGAAGGGCTTCAAGTACATCACTCCTCTTCCAAGCAGGGCTGCAGGGAAGTTAGTACTATTCCTACTCACAGATAAGGAAACTGAGCCTTAGAGAAAGACAGTGACTTATCACCGTCTCCCAGTTGGTCATCAGGAGTCTAGCGTCTGCCTCAGATAGCCAAGTAGGCGTGCCTTCCCTCACTCTCTGCTTCTCTCCCAAATCTGTACAGACAGTTGAAGACTACATTTTCCCCAGACCAAGGACAGCCCATCAGCCAAGGGTTTAGAAGTGGCTGTCTGTGACCCCCAGCTAAAATCTCCAACAAGCTTCCGAGATGAGCTCCCAGGCCCCTTCTGGCAGTCAAGTAACTGTGATATTGCTGTGAGGTGAATGCTGCCTAAATATAAAAGCATGGAGATCAGTTCCGAGTGGATTTTCTGGATGGATCGAGTTTTTATTCGTTCTGAAAAGAAGACAGGTAGCAAATTTCAGTTCTGTCACTTAACACAGGAGGCAGCTGTCTCCCAAAAGGAGAAGAGAGCTCTTCCCAGTCACTTCTGATATCCATCCTGCACCTGAACCATAGGCCATAGACTGTCTTCACAGAGAGACCATGGCAGGTCATGCCGGCCATTGGATGTGATTTAATAGAAAAGGCAAAAACTCCCATTCTTGGACTGAAGTTAACCAATGTATTTTCAGAAGTCAGTCAAATGCGTGCATAGGTGAGGATGCTATCGAGGGGATGTATTTGCAGCAGTTATCTGAACGGACACTGGAATGCAGGAACAATTTAGCCTTTGGTATGTTTAGAAAGAAGACATTTTCAGGAGACATAAACCTGCACTCGTGAACAGTGGTAGACAAGGTACCCGCATGATCGCCCGCGCTCCCAAAGGCTTTAGCAGTGAAATATTACAGCTTGACTCTGCACCACATTCAATGAACGCGTTGATCTGGGGATTTCATTCCTGGAATTTTTCTTAAAACAAAGGAGTTAGGCTTCACTATATATCAGAGACAAGTTGACGAACTCAGAAAGGTCAGGCAAAATGATAAATGGTTGAGCTGGTATTTATGTTCCGAAACAAAAGGTTGGTACATGTAGTTGATCTGGTGCAGTTTGCAGCCAAGCACACTTACAGAGAAGGAAAGCGCGTGGCTTGGTGTAAAGGTGAGGCCTGAGCACGAGTCCCCTGAGGATTATTCTCTCCAGGAGAGCAATCCAGGGGCCAACATTCTAGACCAGGCAGAAGAAGCTGAAAGTCGATAGCAACCATTCGTTCAACACAGACTCTGACAATACCTTTTCCTTAAGGAATATATAGCTGTCTCAAAAATGTTCACAGAGTCATTCCACCTGTAGCAACCAACCATAAATAAGTAATTTAAGATACAATAAAAATCATCTGTGCACAAAGATGCTGCTTGGAGTATTATTTATAATGGTAAAAATTGGAAACAAATGTTTGGTAAAAATGGAAATGATTAAATAAAACATAAGATGATCCTTGGTTGGAATATTATGAAGTCATAGAGTGATATTCACTAGGAGAGGAATGTCAAAGAAAAATATTGATGCCACTGTGTTAAATGACTACATCAGCATACACTACTAAATATGTAGAAAGAGAGAATAGAGAGGAGAAAGAGAGAGAATAATAATCACAGGAATAAGTGAAAATCTTTTAGCAAAAAATTATTCCAAAATGTTTAATAAAGATATGGTTAATTATTTTTCTCTTTGTTCAACTTTTCTGCACTTTCAACAAGGCACGTGAATTTCTTTCTTTTTTTATTTTTTTGAGTCAGGGTTTTACTCTGTCACCCAGTGACAGGACCATGGCTCACTACAGCCTCGACCTCCTGGGCTCAGGCAAACCTTCCGCCTCAGTCTCCTGAGTAGCTGGGACTACAGGCATGCACCACCATGCCCAGCTAATTTTCTGGTTTTTGGAAGAAGTGAAGTCTCGCTGTGTTGCCGAGGCTGGTCTCGAACTCCTGGACTTAATCCTCCTGCCTTAGTTCCCTAAATTGCTGGGATTATATGCATGAGCCACCACACCCAGCCAATAATTACTTCTATAATGTAAATATGCATCATGCATTTTACTTTTAAGTAATAAGAAAAATAAAATGTAGAGAGTTCTTTTTAGAATTTGCCAAGGCATTTTACAGATACCCCAACAACATTGGGAAGGGACTGTGATTGGGGACATCTGTATGCTGTGAATTCAGAAGGCACAGAGCCAGCCCTTCAGCAACTAATTTAAGTGGAGGCTGGAGGAAAAAATGAAGAAGGAAAATAACCCGTAGTAGTCTCAGTGATTACAACATAAAGAGACCCAAAATGACTACATAGGCCTCCTCCTCCAAGCAGGAGGCGTGATAGCCCAAATTTCAGGCGGACAGGAAGGAGCTGGAGATGGTTGGACTGGAAATGTCCCTCTAGAAATAGCAGGTATTCGGACGTTTCAACGTCAAGGACAAAGAGATGCGGGGAGAAGAGGAAGCTCCGTGGAGCCAACCAAGAAGGAAGGAGTAGAAAAATGCTATCAGATGTGTATGTGACCACTGCCCACCCCCCCACACCTGATCAGAAGGCCCTTAGAGGAGAAGGGCCACAGGAACTGCCCTGCCGAAAGGCTTATGTAAAAATCACACTGCTCGCATGGGGAAACTAGGGCAGGAGTTTTAGGAAAGACTGATAAAGTTATCTAAGTGAGCAGGGTTCTTATCTTTGGAGAGAGTTGCAGAAGAAAAGCAAACAACGTTTTTGTCCAGGAAAAAGGCCTAGGAGCTCAGCCAATAACAGGCCATGATGGTGGGGTGGAGTCGGGGACGAAGGGAAAAAGGAGCATGAATTTGTAAGTTTGATCCCTGCAGATTCTGCCCAAACAGGCCTGGGATCCAAGTTCTGAGGGCCATCGCTTCAGGGCTGTGTCTCTTGCGATGGTCACAGCTATTTGAAGGTCGAGAAGCGTTTCCACTGGTTTCCATGCGGACTGGATATAACAGCTGAGGGTGTTCACTGGGTGCTAAGATTTTTTATTGTCTTATCTCATTTAATCCTCACAGTCAATTCATGAAGCAGGTTTTGTTGATGTACATATATATTTTTGGTAGACAGTGTGTTTTAGAGCAGTTTTAGATTCACAGCAAAACTAAAGGGAAAGTGCAGAGGGTTCCCCGATGCCCCCAGCCCTGTTAGTTGTATTTGTACACCCCTTTTACAACTGAGGAAACTGAGGTTTAGAGAGCTTAAATACCTTTCCCACAAAAATGCGGATAGTAACTTTTAGAGGCAAGAATTGAAACCCAGCCACTGACACATCTTTAAAGCAGGGGTCAGCAGACTATAGTCCAAGGGGCCTAAGCGAGTCTGTTTCTGTATGTACACCATTCTATGGCCATACCACCCTGAACATGCCTGATCTTATCTATATGCCCATCAGCAGAAAATCGTTTTTACACTCTTAAATGATGCGGTGGGAGATAATATTTTGTGACACATGGAAAGTATAAGAAATTCAAATTTGTGTCTATAAATAGTTTTATTGGAACACGGCCACATCCACTCTCTTACGTCTGTTCATGACCCCTTTCATGCTGTGAAGGCAGAATTGAGTTGTGACACTGACTGTATGACCCACAAAGCCTATAACATTTATAATTTGGCCCTTTATAGGACATGTTTGCCAATACTGCTTTATGAAACAGTTATTGCATTGACTAAGGGTTTCTTTCCAATACTGTTAGATTTGTGCAGGCCACGATGGCATGGACCAGTGGATTTTAAAGAAATGCTCTTGGGGAATTCTTAGCTCTCCTGTTTTTTTAGAGACAGAGTTTCACTCTGTCTCCCAGTCTGGAGTGCCATGGCATGATCATAGTTCACTACAGCCTCTATATCCTAAGCTCAAGTGATCCTCTTGTCTCAGCCTCCCAAGTAGCTATGACTATAAACATTCCCTACCACATATACCTAATTTTGAAATTATTCGTAGACATGGCAGTCTCACTATGTTGCCTGAACTGGTCTTGAACTCCTGGCCTCTAGCAATCCTCCAACCTCAACCTCTTAAAGCTCCAGGGTTATAGGCATGAGGCACCATGCCTGGTCTGCAATTCATTTTAAAGATATAAAGTTAGGCATCTTTGGAATATTGCATTTGGAGAAAGAGTTTCACTGTGAAACAAACAGATACATACACAAAAAAGTTTAAATATCAAGGCATTTCTCAAATAAAAAATAATATTCATGATGAGATTATGTCTAAACCCAGGCAAATTGAAAAACAGACACCCAGTCACTGAATTGCTGGTCAGGTGTAACCCAGCACTGGCCCCTGGGCTTGGCTCTCTCTACCACTCTTGTGATCCTGGAGAGGACTTTAAACCCGATCTGACTTATTGACATGGGTTTTATTTTCTCATCAGTGAATACCCCTAAATGAATCTCTACAAGATAAAGACTTTTAAAAATAGTAGTGACCATAACCATAGTAACACGGTCACACCTAGAAAACTATTAACAATAATGCCCTTAATGTCGTAAAATACTCAGTTTTCAAATTTCTGATTTCAACACAGGATTTAAGTTCAGGCAGATCAGGTTTTGCAATTTTTATTCTGCTCCTTGCTAGCCTTGTGACTTTGAAATAATCACATAACCTTTCTGAGATTTGGCCTCTATCTTTGAAATGGGAATGATTCTAATAGTATCAGATTTGCTGTGATGATCAGATGATATTAGTAAAGTCCCAGTAAAATGTAGCCTATGTTAAGCACTTAATAAATCACTGTGATGATGATAATGATGATGATGATGATGATGATGATGATGATGATTGTTGCTGCTATAATCAGCATTATTAGAGATGATTTGTCAAGCATCCAGTTTGTTGGCACGGTCCCAGTTTTAGCATTGAAAGTCCCAAGTCCTGGGAAACCCCCTCAGTCCCAGGCAAACTGGGATGGTTGGTCACCCCAGGAAAGCCAGGCCAAGCTAGCAAGCTATGTGAGAGCTGGTAACCCACGCTCGTGAAATCGACGAGTCACGGATTTTTCAAACAAATTTATTGTTTGGTTCATGCAATCGGCAGGCCGACTGGACAGGATCCCAGATTCTCTATAAATAGACAGGAAATGTTCAGGAGCCTCGGACCTGGTGTTCATCACCATTGAATTATGCGATTTAACTGCTCCCACCGCTCCAAAGTAGAGCCTCCCCCAAGCACCAGAATAAAGGCTAATTCCCACCTGAGAAAGAAATGCGGCCCCTCCCCAGCAGGCTGGCAACTCCAACATGCTAAAGCAAGAGCAAGCATAGAGTTTATTTAGTCTAATCCCCTCCTTCTGGCAATTAAGGAGCCAAGTGCTGAAAAGGTGGGATGACTTTTCCACGGTCTCTCGGGGAACTGGAGACAGCTGAGTTGTGGAGGGGTGGACCTGACCCTTGCTGCTTTCTGCAGATCACTTTAAAGGCGTAGGCATGAAAGTCACAACGGGGAATTTGACCAGAAGCCCTCTTTCGTTTGGATGGCCTCCCCTGCAAGGATAACACAGCCCTGAGAAATATTTGTTCGAAGTGCCAGGCACCAGAGCCAGAACACAAGGGAGGAGGGACCCAGCAGCTCCTGGATTGGTGCAGTGCTTCCCCTGGGAGGTTGGATTTGTGGACACATCTGGCCAGAGAGGTGAGAACAATGTCTTCTAAAATGGCAACCACACAGCAGTAATAATTCATCCCAGATTGAAAACAGAATAACAAGATGGCGCTGGTAACTGGTTGACTCAGTTAATGTAGGAGGCCAGTCCAGAGAATTGAGGACTTGCATTTTTAAATTAATTTATCGAACATTTATTAAACTCCTGCTTTGTGTCAGGCACTGGGTTAGGTGCAATGAGCATTGTAACCATGATGTCGCAGACTCATGGAACATGAAACAGTGGCAAAGACAGACCAAACGGAAAAATAAAGCAACGGCAAGTTATAAATTAGCTCTATGATGGAGGGAGAGCGGGGGGAGGGCAGGAAGGGAGGGAGAAAAGAATGGAGGAAGAGAGAAGGAAGGAAAAAAATCAGAGTAACAAGGATTGATGACTGTAGCAGCCAGGGAGGCATATCTAAAGAAGAGATTTTCAAACTGAGTCCTAAGGAAGGAGAAAGAACCAGCTGAAGGCGGGGACTGCCTTAGTCCTTCCAGGTCGCTATAACAAAATGCCTTAGACTGGGTAATTTATTTATTTTTATTTGTTTTGTGTCGTGTTCTCACTCTGTCGCCCAAGCTGGAGTGCAGTGGCATGATCACAGCTCACTGCAGCCTTGACCTCCTGGGTTCATGCGATCCTTCTGTCTCGGCCTCCTGAGTAGCTGGGACTGCAGACACGCAATACCATACCTGGCTAAGTTTTTTCTTTTATTTTTTTCTTTATTTATTTGATATTATTATCTTATTTATTTATTTGTTAGTTTTTTTTTGGTAGGGATGAGGTATTCCTATGTTGCCCAGGCTGGTCTCAAACTCCTGGGCCCAAACAATCCCCTGGCCTCAGCCTCCCCAAAGTGCTGGGTAATTTATAAACAATAGAAAGTTGTTGCTTATGGTTCTAGAGGCTAGAATCCCTTTGCTGGGAATCTAACACCAGCAGATTCTGCATCTAGTGAGGATCTATTCCTCATAGATGGAACTTTCTGTGTCTTCCCATGGCAGAAGGGGTGAGGCAGTTTTCTTAACCCCTTTTATAAGGGCACTAATCCCTTTCATTAGGGAGGAACCCTCATAACCTAATCACGTTCTAAAGGCCCCACCTCTTAACACAATTGCACTGGGGGTTAAGTTTCAACCTATGAACTTAGGGAAGTCATAAACATTTAAACCATAGCAGGGGTTAAGAGCATTCTATGTAGATAAAAAGTTTTTTAAATTTTTTTCTTTGCCAGTTCAATGCAGGATGTACCTAATAATAAATGACTGATAGAACTGATTCTTTTAGACAGAATTTTTTCCAAATTGACCATGGGAGTGATTCATCTTAATAGAGATATTCAGCTCACCAAACTGAATTTTTTTTTTTTTTTAATTTTGGACTCTGTTCATTTCAAACAAACTGAGCATCATCTTGAATTCAAGTGAGAACAGTTTGGCAGTATCAAACCGTGTTCCCAGAGCTAAAATCCCTATCTTCAGAAAACACTGTAAGATACCCTACTGAATAAAATCAGAATATTTTTTAAGTGAAAATGAGATGAAAAGGATTGCGAAGGAGCCAAGCGATAGTTAAGTTAATCTTCAGGGGAGGGAAAACATGTCAGAAAATGTAAACCAGATCAGTCCAACCCATGTTACAATTCTGCAGAGGGAATTAAATTCCTGTGGAAAAACAAGTCTCTGATTATGAAAGGATTTGACTGTGTAGAAGAATCTGGAACATCACTCTATTAAAAATACTTGTAAAACCAGGGGAATCATGTAAGAAATTAAAGAGCTAAAAGAAGTGGGAGAACTTGGGCTGTCTGAAATGGAGTTATTATTTCAGACACTGGATCATATTAGCAAGACTGCAACGAAGAGAAAATTGCTTTATTCCAAAAAGCAACATTTATGAGCAGGTAGCCCCATTTAATTCTAAGTGGCTCTCTTAACCCTCTGCAGGTTAATTCTGTTTGTCCTAGCCATAGGTAGTTAAATCTTTTCAAAAAGCAATTCCAGTGTATCTAACATGTGGTATACTTCTTTTGATTCAAATAAAATGAATCAATAACAAAATTAATCCAGACACGAGGGTGAACCTTCCTTGAGGTTTATTAAGGACAATTTTTTTTTAAATTGTTATGTGTTAGGAGACACTGAGATTAGTAAAAATTCTGTCCAAGACTGGGTGGGTAAAGCAAGAAAGAGCTATTGGGAAAAGATGTCCTTGACCGTAATTATAAGCATACTTAGAAGAAAACAAAATAAAAGGAGTCTTGGTTCATTCCAGAATTTTACAGGCAATGGCTATTTTCTAGTATAATTGTTTCAGCAAATACATGTTTGATTGGGGATGTGCTGTCACAGTATCTCCCCTCTTTCACAATTGGGAGTTAGTTAGGACATGTCCAGTTAAAACTATTTTAATTTTCTTCAAAAGAAGAAAGGCTTCCAGGAAGGTGCCTTTGTTACGACTGCAGCTGATGAGGCTGGGTTGACAGTGCTTGGGACGGCTAAGCAGTTTGCAAATGGCCACCCGTTACCGCCAGTGGGGAAAAGGTACCTCAGGGAACGTTTGCACAGAATGTTTCGGGCTGTTCTAGCAAAAACCCTCTTCTCTCCTCCCTAATGCTAGTTTACCAAGTGCTTAATTTTCCCAAGCTCAGCAAAGAGGAGTCAGTTACTGAATCAAACTGGCAAAGACATGCTGGGCATGACTTCTCTGTGGATAAAGGATTGACTTCGCGAATATAAACATACAGAACTCATATTCATTTTCTTTCCCCACTGATATGCCAATAATTTCAAGATGCCTGGCTGGGCATGATGGCTCATGCCTGTAATCCTAGCTAGCACTTTGGGAGACTGAAGCAGGAGGATCACTTGAAGTCAGGAGTTCAAGATCAGCCTGGGCAACTTAGTGAGATCCTATCTCTACGGAAAAAAATTTTTTTAATTCTTCATGGCCGGGTTCGGTGTCTCAGCCTGTAATCCTAGCACTTGGGAGGCTAAGGCGAGTGGATTACCTGAGCCCACGGGTTTGAGACCAGCCCAGGCAACTTGGTAAGACCTCGTCTTTACAATTAAAAAAAAAAATTAGCTGGACATGGTAGCCGGAATTACAGGCACGCGCTACCACGCCCGGCTAATTTTTTGATTTATTGTAGAGATGAGGTCTCGCTTGCCCAGGCGGGTCTCGAACCCGCGGGCTCAGGCAATCCACTCACCTCAGCCTCCCAAAGGCGCGGGATTACAGGCTG